>VWPW01000133.1:81015-91710 GCA_013389825.1 Crypturellus undulatus
CCCGGCCCCGCTCCCGCCCCGGCCTCGGCCCGGCTCCCGCTCCCGCGCCAGCGCCCTCCGCCGCCCCGGGCCGGCCCCGGCCGCGGCACCCCCGCTCCCCATCCTGCTACCACGAGCGTCCTCCAAGGCGGGCTGCTCTCCCTGCCTTTGCCCCCCGGCCTCCCTCCTGAGCGGGAGGCAAATCCCGATGCGGGCTGTACGTGTGTGCAAGGTCTTGGCAGTCCAGGTGTGTGGGGACGTTGCTACACTGTGCCACACTACCCGGCACAGCGTGTGCTCGTGTGTCCTGGCCCTGCCGCCTCCCTCAACGTGTTTGTTTGGGTTCTTTAAATAGCTGGCAGGTTTGCTGGAGATGGGAGAGGGACCTTGTCAAACCAGGTTGTATGGGCGAGGATGCTGTTACATGCACGGGTGCTGACTACCAGGTTAAGGCTCGTGAGAAACGATACGGTAGGTGTCACTTGCAGGTGTGAATGAGCCATATGCTTTTCCCATGTGCATGGTTTAACTCATCTCACCCACGGAAACACCATCTTGCCTGACTTGCCTGTACTGGTGAAGGGAAAAGCCAGGCAGTTGCTACAAGTCACTCTGTCCTCAGCTGCTTCACACCATATTTCTGTCACCAATAACAAGCCTAAAGCGCAGGGTGGGTGCAAGGTCTCGCACAGGGACACATCCACTACACAACATCAAACCCGAAAATAAAAGCTAAAAACAAAGGCCCAGATCTCAGCCTGACAGTTACTGACTCAGCTGCATTTTGGTGTTCTGCTTCCAAGATCAAAATCACCCAGCAGTGCTGTATCCCTTGTGGACCTGCAAAGCCTTTATCTAGCTGCTTTCTAATATCCTGAGAAGTGACTTTTCCTCAGAAGAGAATCTGGATAACTCCGATGACACTTCTTTAAAATCAGTTTCGCTTGTTGCCTCTACCCCTTAAAGTTCATCTACCCCCTCTGCAGGTGGAGCAGTTTTCCAGTCCACGCAGCAGCAGAGGAACAATCTGTCCATGGCACACACTTGCAAAGGAGCTCACCTGGCAAGAGCTTGGTGCTGGATGCGGGGACAAAGCTCGCACTAACCACATGCAAAGTGCAAATGACTTCCCCCTCTTATGCTGCAGCTGCCGCTCCAGGGTTGCGTCACTCCCTTAGCACTGGCCAGACAGGCCTTAGACCGCAGCCTTGCTGCTTGCGAGCTCACCAAGACAAGCACCTCTGTGCAGGCAGGAAGAGATGTTCTGCAGGGACAGGGGGAGCACAGCAGGAGGCAGGCAGAGGAAGTCTCTGTGGGCATCCGTGACTTCCTGTCACAAGTTTGCCTCCCACTCTCCAGACCTCTTTCAAGTTCTCCACTTGTATTTTTGGCATGCTTGGATGCAGGACCACAGTTGCTTTCCGGTACCTCATTCCCTCTGTTCTCTGCAGAGCAAATATCCAGGTCACGTATCCATGTATACCGTCACTCTGTGGCAGTGGCTGCATCTGAACTTAGGGTGCAGCTGCAGCTGATGCTCCTGGGCCCTAACACTGCAGGGCCCAGCACTGGGCAGAATCTGACTGTGACTCTTGGATCTTTCATGTTTACTATTTTACCATCACAGCTGACCCCGACTGCAGCACAGGATTTGTGGAGTTAGAGAATCATCTCAGTGTCCTTAAGCCATTTGTCAAACCTTTACATGTGTTCCAGTGCAGGCTGCTTTCATAACCATAAAGCCAAAAAGTTAACCCTTTATCCCCAGTCACCCAGAATTTCTGCTTCAGTGTTATGTACCCAACAGTTACTGGATTACCACCTTCCCAAATGCCTCTGCCTTTTTATCTACTACCCATCTGAAATCTCATCACAGACTAAAATCTGAAATTATTTTGCATGGATGAAACCAAATATTAGGTGAAATCCGTACTGGTGTAATCAGCATTTTCCTGGTGTAATCAGTATTTTCCTAATGTCCTGCAGATTGATGACTGCTGATACAGAACAGGAATGTGATCTCTCCAATGGACATGTATGCTCCCATCACATACCAAAGCATGCCTGTCTTGTCGTAGACTCCAGGCACCTGTGTGGCCACCCACACAGGATTCATTATTCTACTAGGTATTTGATGTTTGGCTATGCCCCTAGAGACAGTCACACCTCCCTTATCTGGTGATGCCCTGTCCCAGTTGTAGCTCAGATGCACAGACTGCTTCCAGGACCAGCACAGATCTGGGAGTAGTTCAGCTAAAGCACAGAGCCTGAGCTAATAAGCCCTGAAGAGCTGAGTGAGCCCTGTGGAGGTGCAGTCACTGTCCGTTTTCCTGCAGTGACTCTAGGGTCCTCATACAAAAAAACTGCTCTTTTCTATGCAGTTAGTATAGATATGTCATATGTTCACTTCCATGGGCTTGAAATGATTACTGACAGTAATAAGCTCCCTACTCTCAGCCTCAGCACAGAGCTGGGGAAATGTATGGGAAGCGCTTATGTGGGCTTAGCTGGAGTGAGTGATCTAACAGCCTCTCTGACATGCGGTTTGAGCTTTCTGGAGTAGGCGAGTATTCTCCTAGGCTCATCTCACAATGGCCTTTCCCCATAAAGGACTCATGTCCTTTTCCCATAAAAGTCAGCTGTACAACCCAGACATCCAGGCCCAACCACCCTGTGCTCTGACCTTCTCACTACTACTCAGCTGACTTCTGACTTCTCACTAAAACCTGGCTCAGACATCACCTTCTTTCCAGCTCTTTTACAGGTGTTTGTGCTTCTACTGTCCCTTTGGATAATGTGAGTGGAAAATCTCAGGTATTAACTTTGCTTGTCAGTCTACCTCCTTCTTTGCCTTCTGTTCTTCATTCAGCAAGGCTTGGGACTCCTTTGATGATCTCTTTCTAGCAGAAAAGTTTTCTGTCTAGCCACACTGGTTTGGAACTTCCAATCTCTTCACAGGCTTTAAATACAGACTGTTACATATTTGAGAGTGTAAAAAACAAACAAACAAACAAACAAACAATCAAAACCCCAAGTCCTAATTCTGCTCTCTCTCCAGTTCCCTTTAAAATGTGTCACTTAAAACACTTAAAATAGTGAAAATCGCCCAGAAAAAGAAAGAAGGGAATCTGTTCCCACTAGAGGTCAGTGTGTACACACACCACTCTCACTACCTGCATAAAAACCCAAGTCCAACAGAGACCAACAAGAAACCTAGCTCAGAGAGGTGGTCCCGCCACACTGCACTGCCTGGAGCTATGGGACAGACCTTGTCCCAGGGAAGGACAGCAGCTCCCAATACTGTCTCTGATAATGTACTGCCCTGAAGTGCAGCCCTTTAATTTCCTAACTGAAATAAAGATCTCTGCACTTGACTTCTTGGACTCAAACTCTGCCTATTTCATTGGCAGGTGAACTCTTTTGCCTTCCTCTTTTCCAGTTCCTCAAGTTATTACCCTGGGGAGATAAATAAGGTGAGTTTGGGTTACTTGCAGAAGGGGAGCTTATGCACAGTCTGTGTCTGGTCTGAGATAAAACAGAGGTACCTTAACTCCCAGTTGTGTTTCTTCACCGTGTTTAAGCATAAGTAGCTCTCTGGAGTCCAACCACCCTACCTCCCCATGTCTGGTTCTGGTTATTTTCTTATTCATCACTGAAGTTAGGCTAACATCTTCTTAACTTCTACATGCTCGTTTCTATGACACTTTAACAATTTCTTTTTGGCCCTCCACAGCACTAGCCTGATGTTATGAAAGAATCTTCAAAAAGTGAGACGTTTTGGCTTTTGTGAATGTCTCATTTCATCACAGACCCAGAACTGCATGGTTTACTGAGTAATAAAGTAGGGCTCCAAATGCTGTTTCCTGAAGGTACCAGAAGAGTGCTGTGATGGCTGCTGAGCCTCTTTCAGAGTGCAAAACTTGCTTGACCTAAGTGCAGCAATACTACTGCTCCTTCCCACATGCATTTCCCCCCATGCAAGCTGTCTACCACACAGCTTTAGTCCTACTCAGCACAAGTCTGCCCTGTTTTCTAAGGATGCAGCCCTATTCACGCTGTCTTCAGCGGAAGGCTTCCTGTGACCTTCAGGAAGATACTGGAACCCAGTCTGGGGAAGCTTCAAGCAAGTTTTCAATACCAGGTATGCCTTTGGATACCACAAGCGGCGACCTAGGCCTCTACCTGCAATTCCAGCTCCAGTTCATCTTCCAAAGAAACATGTAGCAGGCTCTTGACTTGGAGCAGAGACCTCAGGAGCACAAGGAACGCCACATCAAAAAACAATAAGGCTTCTCGTTGGCTTGCTGTTCTGTATATCTCATAGCAAATCAGCTCTGTGATACACCAAAGTGGATCACTTCCCATTCTGACCTAACAGAGTAAAGGAGGAACATGATTCAAGGATTCAGTGCCTGGAGGCAGGACCAAGTTTTCTAGCAGACCAGGGTAAACTGGGCACCTCTCTGGACACCTCTTTCAGTGCTTGACTGTTTTTGTAATGAGAAATTTTTTTCGGTGAAGAGTTTTCTTCATTACAATGTTTATTGATTGCATCTTGGCCTTTCATTTTGCACTCGTACAACATTATGGGAACCACCACTTAAATGCATTTCACAACAAGAAGACTGTTGCAAAGTACTGCAGTCAGCGAGGCAATTTTTATCTCCTTCTGTCACTTCTGGCATATAGGTACATATGAAATGTATGCAATTGGGCAAGAGGAATGAATTTATCCTTTCAGTGGGGATCGTATCTAACTCATCCTGCTTTTGGCCACTAGTTTGCCATTGCATTCACTTCATAGTGCATGGTGTGATAGAAATAAAGGTGCACTAAAATAATTAAACTTATAAAGAGAATAGAACAGAGAATATGCAGACATTTTAACAAAACTTCATTATAAACATGATCCTCCTTGTGTAACTGAGTCAGCTCAGTGACTTCAGCCGCAATACTCTGTGTTCACATTTGTGCAAATAACTGGATAATTAGTGCTGGAGTAAGTATGTATGGATATTTGTGTGTGTTTATGTGTGTGTTTATGTGTGTGTCTGTGTGTTTTTCTTTTAATAGACTTTTATCTGAGGGATCTACAGTCAAAACACTCTAGCCTGGGAAAAAGTGGGACAGCCTGAAACTACAGGCTTGTTTGTACAGGGAAATAGTCTGAAAGACCTAAGCTGTACAGAGTTCCGGCTGGATCAATCCCAGCTAAGTAAAAGCATCCAACTATGATACCCAATTTGGCAATTTTGTGATGGGTTTTAAGTTCCTCTATGGAGCGGCTGCTATTACAAGGATGTGTCTTATCTGTCCTGTATTTCTGCCCACTGTGGGATTCCCAGGCTGCAGCTATGGGAGTTCCAGAGCTCTCCCAAAGGAGATGGCACAAGTATCTATGAACAGGGGAAGGATAGGGGGTGATTTTAGACAACTGATAGTGAAATTCATGGTGAAACTGTGCCCTAGGTGACAAATCTCATCATCTGGGCCTCCCTTTATGGCTAGTGGGAAGGCAGCCTCTCTCCAGAAGGTTGGCTGTGATAGTTTTTGGCCATGAAGGTTAATGAAAAGCCCTCCTCCCTCCTGTGAAAGAGCAGCATGAGCTCTGTGCTCCAGCGTTGGGCTGCAGCCATGACTCTCTAAGCACAGTTCACCCAGCAGGTGCTATCCAGGAGGGAGCAATAACCCCAGCTCAGCTCACCAACCCTCAACTCACCTTGTCAGACAGTGCAGAATGGAGCTAGCCTCCAACAAGACCTGTACATACACAACTGTTTTCCCTTGGTGTTTGCTGCATTTGGCTGCCAGCAAGCCTGAAGTTCAGAGCTACATCTCTGGACTTGATGACAGCGGCAAGGAGGATAACTAACTTTCATTTTCTGAGTTGCTGGCTTTACACCGTTCTGTCTCTTCCCCAGTCTTGAAGCCCCACTGCTTGCCCAGCCCTCCCCTGCTAACACTGAAGTGAGTACTGCTTGGGTCCCCAGTAAGCTATATAGTACGGCCAGAGACGTATTGCTCACATGGGCTCAGCTCTGCTCTTGGGAGAGTTAAACCTCCGAGCTGCCGCACTGAATTAGAGCTTGTGTCTCTCCACCCTTGCGTCAGAGCGATTTGGGAATAGGCCTGGTAGAGTCACACTATAGTAACTGGAGAACCCAGGAAGCAGTTAGGAGAGATAGGTGAGCTGGAAGAGCCGGCGCTGTGATGGGAGCTGCTTATCTGCTAAATATTCCGGTGCTCAGCACAGAGTGTGCAAAGGGCAGGTGGCTGCTCCCCAGGGACTGAGGGGACTTGGCCCAGCGAGGGCTGCAGAGCCCCGGCGCCATGAATAAGGGATGAAGGCGCCCGTGTTGCCCAGGTAACAGGCTGTTCCCGGTGTCCTGAACTTGCGCTCAGCCTTGACAGCCCGGATGTGCTCCCGGCTGCCAAGCCCAGCCACGGGGATGGAGGCAGGAGACCAGCCATGCAGGGGGCTCTCGGGCCTGGGGAGAGCGGGGTGAGGTGAAGGTGAGGTGAGGGTACTTCTGTGGAAAGCTGCGAGCTCCCCTCAGTATGGGGAAGGGAAATTTCAATAGGGACCTATTTTCTGCCCGGTCTACAGATACTGATATGCTAAATTCTCTACATAACTTATTTCTGGGACTTATTCCTTTCTGGGAGTGATAGCCAAAAAAAAAAAAAAAAAAAGGCAGAAAAAAAAAGTGCAATTAGCTCAGTCTCCAGGCATTTGGGGAAGTTTCCACTGCTCAGCAATTATATCGGACAAGATAGTTGTTCTGAAGACTGTCAAGCAACATCTGGATAGCTGTGAATCGTCTTTTTATCTCTAGAGGAGGATGTGAGGAAGGGCCCTGAAGAGCCTGCTGGGCTGCTTTGGGAAGGAAAAACCAATCTAATGCGAGCCCAAAGTCTCAGTGGAGCCTCACAAATAATTGTGATGAAGAAACAGACTCTCACGGGGCTGGATGGAAAATACACGGGCTGCATACACGGGCTGGAAAACGAAGGATTAGAGCAGGAACCAAAGTGTTTCCAAAGACAGCAGTTCCCATGTGTGAGCTAACACCACTGAGTACGAACTAGAAAAGCACCCACTTCATGGTTTTTCAGACTTTTCCAATCTGCGGACTACGGAAACCTTGTTGGTGGAGATGCAGGCCTGTTCATTATGTTATGCTGAACAGGAGGTTTGTTTTTTCTAGCTACATCTAGCATGTTCTGCAACACACCTTAAGAAACTGATTCCCCAGTCATTAGTGCTCTGGCTGGACGAAAAGAACCCAACGGGTTTCAGCAGATTTCTTTCCTACACTTAAAAAAAAAAAAGGCTGCAAAGAAGAGAAAATTGTGTTCATCTGAATCTCTTCCTGGCAGATATGAAGCCTGAGTGTAGTCAAGGAAAATGTAATGGAATGGCTGTCTCACTGTTCCTGTGGTACAGTGACTGCAAAGGCACCAGAGTTGTCAATAGTGCCTGTCAATAGTGCTGAAGAGCAAGGGTTTAGCTGGACCCAAAAACACATTCCATCACCCACTCTCATCTCTGCATTATCAAGTTGTAATATAATTGGAGCAATATATTCTGGAAGGCTCAGGCAGTCAGTACAAAATATCCTTGAAATTTCTAAATATAATAGACTGTAGTTTCCAAGCTTAGAAAATACTGCATCCAACATAAGGGGATTCTTTGTTATAGGTCTTCTTAAGAGAAAAAAAAAAAGCAGCATATTAGGAGAAATCAGTGATTGCTTAGGAATAAATGTCTAAGGGTTGGTTGCATTTGCCCTGTGTGAATATACGCAATCTGTTATATAGGATGCTACAGGATGCTACATATAGGATGCTACAGGAGTTTACTACAAATACCATTTTATATTTAGGATACAAACCTCAGCACAAGGACAGGTATCTATATACTCATCTGTTTTAAAACACAGCCTCTTTCAAAGTTAGTCTGGAAACTAAATGTGAATTTACCACATGGGCAACAACTAACCACACACTTAACCAGGAGTTAAAGATCTGTTTTCAGTAAATGCCAGAGACAGACCAGTGAGGCTGTTTCTGGCTTGGCACACCATGGCAAATGGAGAACACTGTTAATATGACCTACTGTTTTATATCTGCTAAGAACATATAAGGATGTTTCTAAGGGTGGTGTGGTAGGTACAGGCTATATCTGGAAAACAAACTCAGATACTGCCTCTAGTTCAGTTGCCATATCCCCTTACAACCTCCTACTTCTTTCAACCATTTTATCATACCAGAAATGCCCCTGTATCAGAAATGCTTTGCTCTCCAACATGTTCTTTTGGTAGAGCATCCCTAAGCCTACTAGGAAGACTGTGGAGGATTTTCACATATTAGAGCAAAGATGTTTTTATCTTTTGTCCTCAAGAGGGTATTTGTGTGGTTAAGCAATGGGTTATAATTCGCACCCTGATGGTCTCTCTCTGATGGTGACACAGAGCCATGGATGGCAGCCATGGATGTTGGCATAATTGTGTCATAGAGATTCTGAGAACTAATTGTTTAGGAGAACTGGGTTTTTGTTTCACAGAGAAAGAGGACTAACTGCAGGAAACCAGGTAAAACACCTCCCTTTCAACTGTTGAACCAGAACCTTTGTTCATACTCAGGTGCTTGTTGGTCTGCAGAAAGGTGCCCTGGGGAAAAAAAGAAAAAAAAGTAAAAAAACAAACTCCGCATCCTAATCCGTCTGCATCCTATCAACTTCTCTCTCCCATGCTCTGGAGGATAAACTCTTGTGTTCTTTCCAACTCATGTTATCATCCATGCCCTCAGATTCCTGTCTGAGGGTAGAAAGCTGTCATGTACCTCCTTCACAGGGAACCTAAGAATTTGCACAAGTTCAGTTCAGAGAGAGGAGAGGCACAGAACCTCTTTGTGATTTCTCAGCTCAAAAATAACATAGCAGATGATGTGCTTGGCAGTTTTGTCTCAAAGACACAGAAAACATTTTGCCAGGGCCTAAATCCAAGACAACTGATAAAAAAAAAAAAAGATAAAAAAGGGTTCATCAATAGCTATGGCGTCCACTGAGGCAAGATGTGTTGCTGGACTTTCTATGGATGGCTCCACATAGAGGGTAGCAACATGTCTCCCAGTGGTTAGTCCTAACAGACAACACGTCAAAACAAGCAAAGAAAGGGAAGGTGCTTCTCACAGTCTGTAGTTATGCTGTGGAGCTCTTGGCACAGACCACTGTGCATGTTAAAAGTTAACATGAATTCAAAAGGTAAATGGACAAATTAATTGGAGAAAAATCCACCACAGGTTATTAAATACAAAAACATAAACATTTTTTCACACTTTTTTTCCTCCCCACTTTTGCTTTGTCCTTTTTGGATGACTTCCCTGTCTTTAAGGAAAAAAAAATGCTCCTGCATTTTGCTTTGTCCTTTTTGGATGACTTCCCTGTCTTTAAGGAAAAAAAAATGCTCCTGCAGAGCATCTTTCTTCAGGCACCTTTTGGTGCAGCTTAGATCCCTTCTACCAGGAACATTATGCCCATGACACTGTAAAAAGCAGATGCGCATGTATGTATGCAAATTATTTGCTTATGTCTATTAGTATGTATGCAGAAGCATACAGTACTGCTACAGCAAACCTAGTAGGTATGGGATTTTGCCTCCTTGCCTTGCTTTGCCATGGGATCCATCCAGGGGAGCTCTCCTTGGAGGTGCGAGATCTACCATTTGCAGGTGGTTCAGAAGCTCTCCAGAGCCAAAGTCTGCCTCCAGGATTGGGAGGGGGTGCCTGAGCAGTAGGCAGTGAAATTCAGAGCAGGCTGCTCCTGCTTGCTGCTGTTCCCATGGAAACAGGGGAAAGAAGGGAGGAAATCCATCCCCAGTTTCTTTTGAAGATGAGCTTATCCAGCAGCACCCCTTGGCTGTCATACTTACTTCTATAGAAACTGGTGGCGGGCAAATCCCTCATACGCATTTCCTTGAGTGAGCCCAGAAATACTATCCCCCGACAGGCTACAGAGTGGGCAAAGGCAAGTCATACTCATCTCTGCCCCAAGGCTGAGCCTCCGAGCCTCTTCAGAAAGTATAGCAATTCCCAGCAAATCCTGCAGTTTATGCATTTCCTCAGTTTGACTCTGGGGAAGCACTGGCCACCTGCTTTCCCAAGGACATCGAGGAAGCGAGGGTTGCAAAATCCAGATCTAGAGGAGTCTGGACCATTCCTTGGAAGAAGCCTCCTTGTGTCCTGAGAACTTGCTGAGAGTTTAGTTGCAGGGGGTCTGAAGCGACTATCACTGCAGCGAAGCGGGTACTGCTCCAGACGTGAGCTGCAGGCAGCCCTGCGACGACAGGGTCCACGCAGATCTCGAAGAGCTGCCAAAGCCCTGTCCAACATAAGCTCCCCATGCTTCCCGCTGCCCAGGTGAGGTCTGTGTGCCGGCACTAGCCCCCAGCGGCAGTGAGACTGAAATGTCAGCTCTGCTTCGCCTTACTTAGTGGGCACTGCCGGAGACGCTGAGCCGCAGCTCCGGCAAAGCGCTCCGGGTCTCCCGGGCGTCAGCGCCAGGACGCGCCGCCTGCCCTGCGCTGCCAGGCCCGAGGGGGCACATGGGGGGCTGAGGCGGGCGGGACAAGGCTGCCCCACCGGCCCCCGCGCCGCCGCCTCAAGGTGACCCGGGCCCCGCACGGGGCGGGCGCCGTCGCTCCGCTCGCCTCGCCC
>VWPW01000133.1:92094-127465 GCA_013389825.1 Crypturellus undulatus
GTCCCCGCCGGCATCGGCGGCCGCGGCCAGCGAGGGAGGCAGCAGCACATCGGTGCCCGCGGAGGAGGCGGAGGGGGCCCGAGAGGAGGTGAGGAGCGAGCGGCGCCCCCCGACCCCACCTCCCCGCCCGCCCGCAAGGGGCGGCTGCGCCGCCCGCACGGGTAGGGAGCCCGGAGCCCCGGCGCGGGGGCGAGGGGAGCCGAGGACACGGCGGGCGCAGGTGCCTCTCCAGGGGCTGCCGCGCGCCCCGACTGAGGAGAGCGGCCCGCGTGTCCTCGCTCCGCTTCGTGCCGCCCGGGGCCACCCCTGCGCCCGTGCCCGGGCTTCTGTCCGCCTCATCTCGGCGCGATGGCTCTGGGGCTCGTGCCTCCCGCGCCTCGGAGGAGCGGAGCTGGCGGCATGGCGAGGGAGGGCACGGACGGGCAGCGAGGCAGTGGGTTGTGTGGGATTTAAGGGGAAAATAGAAGATCCTAGAAGAAAAGCACTACCTTGAGCGGGTGCTGGCTTGCTGCAATAGGAAGAGATAGTTGGTAAATATGAATACGGGAGACCCCCAGCTGCCTCCCCCGTGTCCCGGAGGTAGCACAGGTACCTGGAAGAGGCTGGGCTCGCAGCAGGGCAGAGGGCTCGGGGACATGCTGAGTCCTGGGGCTGACCCTGGCGGGCGGTTGGCTCGGGAGACAGGGCAGACTGCCCGACTAAGGGAGGCTGGATAGCAGCACAGTTTCGCCTGCAAGTGAACTGCAGTTGCCCCTGGCTAATGGCTTTTCTGGAGTCCAGGCAGCAGCGTGGGCTGTGCATAGGAGGCAGCACAGGGGAAGCAAGTGTGCGAGCTCCTCTGTTTACCACCACAGATCATGCTTGCAGGTCGGGGTTCTGAGGAGGAATGAAAGCAATTGCACGGGTTGGGAAGAGCCACCTTTCCCCGTGGGGGGTAACAGCATCCAGTGAACATCCAGGTAGCATAGGAAGAGCAGTGTTACCCTAGCTAGGTGAGCTGTCCTCCTGTGAATACCCAGCTCAAAGGGCAGCTTGCTGTGGGTGCCTGGAAGCTGGCGCATTGCTCGTCCTCTGCTGCTTGAGGATCTGCAGTTGGCAAGTGCTGCATAATCGCAGCATCTTCTCTCCCTGTGGCTTAGGAAGAACATGCAGCGCATAGTTAGTTGGTCTATATATACAGGCTTATATTTAGATAAAAATAATTGTGAGAGAGGAATACGTGGTTCAAGGATGGGAAGCTACTGTTATTTATATTCCTCCTTGCTGATGTTCTTCATTTCCTACTATCTATTGTTCAGCTGCTCCTAAGCCCAGGGTCTCCAAGCAGATAGGAACCATTGTAGCCAAACTGTGAGGTGATTTCCTAATGTAAGCACATACTTATGCCCTGCTGGAGCAATTTCTCGCCTCCTGTGCCCTGAACCGTCTCTAGCACTTCTGGGTTCCATGTGTGGTAGCCAAGTGTGGTGTTTCAGACAAGCCTGTGCTCCTTAGCTGTCTGTTTTTGTGAATTACTGCTATATAGGAGATAGTGCAGGGGCTTTTGAGAAGTGCCAGGAAGAGAGCCAGTTTGGATGAAACAAGTGTAGTGGGGGCATTGCCAGGGTCATCTTCCCTTGCCTATACCACCCCCTGCCTCACAGGGATTGCGAGAAGATTGTTCTGCTGTGGCTGCCAACTAGGGTGTCAGTTTAGTCTTACAGTGCGGGAGCAGCCAGAAGGGCTTGAGCCTCTGACTTGTGCTGCTTAGGCTAAGGGCACACTTCCCACAGCCAGCGGCTGTCACAGACTTCTACATGAAGCAGCCGGTAGAGTAGGAGGAAGCTTCACCTCTCCTTCGGTGCCTATGCTTGCTTGGGTTTTCTCTGATGCACTGAAAAGTGACCTTAGTGGCATGATATGGGGAGCTCAGATTCATGGGCTGATTTAGATTTATCCTCTTGTCCCCAGAAATATTGGGGGAAGGGGGGAAGGATGTTCCTGCTTACACAGTGCCTGTGTAAGACCTTGTCACTTTTGTTCTGCCACTTAAGTCGGGATGGCCAGGGATGCATGCTATACATGCATGCCTTTATTGATCAAGCAGGTACAGTACTTCAGACCCCACGCTCATGCGTGCACAGGCGTGCACTCTTCCCCGTGCCGAATCCTTATATCCTCTTCATCCTGATCATGGCTGATTCGCGACTGGCTATTCTACTTAGTTCCTATTCATTGGCAACTTGTCTTCACTTCCTTTAAGTTGTTTACTTGCTGCAGTCCGGATCTTTCCATCTGATTTCAAGGACATGGTAACTTGAGAAAGTCCCGGCTCTCAGACAAGCACCAACCAGCTCTCAGTCCCCACAAGACCTCATTTTTCCCAGCTATGGGATGTTCCTGTTCCTGTCAGGAACCACAGTTTTGGTCAATATTGATAAGGATCCAGGGAACATTTCTGAAGGCCACTTATATCGGCTCTTGGGCCAGAATTAGCAAGGAGATGGAAGAGATACCTGGGGACTAGCAAAGGGGAACGAGTTCTGTCCTGTCCTATCTGTTTTGGCATAGCCCTGTAAGGCTTCAGGTGCTGCCCAGCTAGCCCCAGCAAGGTAACAGGCAAGCCAGAGTAGGCTTCAGAGGGGCTTCTGTGCACTTTGAGCCCCTGGTTCCTCTTGGCATCACATGTATGCAGCTACACTTACCGGTGCCGAGTTGAATATCACTCAGTGATGGATTTCTGCCTGGGGGATGTGAAAAGTCACAAAACAAGCTCCTAAGCCTGGGAACAAGCTAAAAATTCCCTTGTCCCTACTGCTCAGGTGGGATCCCACGGAATGAATAGTCTTCTTCCACATTGCTTGTAAAATGGAGACCTATTGCAGGAGCTGCCTGCTGGCAGGATTCCCTGGCTCCAAGATGCTTAGTCTTTCCCTTTTTTTCTGCAGTTGGCAGCCCGGCCAGCCTGAGGCTAAGGCAGCTGTTTCTTCTAGGCAGATAGTCCCTGAAACTAGACTGTAGGCACATAGGGCATGATTTGGGGATTTACTGGTACCATGCTGTGCAGGGGTTATTTGTACCTATCCAGTGTTTTGGAAGGTGGTGGCAGTTCCCAGAAGCGACTGTAGCCATCCTGTCTGCCTTGTCCTGGGGAGAGGGCAAGGCATATTAAACTGTTTCATGATGTAAGCAAATCTGCAGGGCAGAGCCGTGATAACTGATGCTCAGCAGTCCCACTGGAGTCTTCTACAAGCTGCTGCCACAGGCTTGCACTTAGGAGCCACCTGGGCCTTTGGACTACTGCTCAGGGGTCTTTTCATTCATTTTACGCCCTTTAGGGGCAGTTTCTATGGCATGTAACCCTGTAGCCCTGGACTTAAGAGTTCTGGGGATGAAGACTTCAGGCTGTTCCCTACAGGGAGAAGCAGGCAAGAGGCACAGGAAGGGAGGTGACCGGGTGGGTACACTTGTTAAGTGGAGGGACCATAGAGGGACTATATCAGTGGAGATGCCAGGGATGTTGCCAAGAAGACTGTAGGGCTTGAAGGACTTCAGGAGTTCAGTGTTCAAAGTTTAGGGTCATAGAGATAGGGATGATGGAGGTGATGAAGATATTTCTGTCCATGTACTTAGCCACTTGGGTTCTGGGCAGATTTGTTCCCTTGTGGCTTCTCTTAGAAGAGGATTTGACAGGTCTCAGTATCAGGGGATGCTTAAAGAAGGTTAGCCCAGGCGGTGATGCCCCCGTTTTACTGCCTCTGCTGGTTTCGTTCCTTTTCACAAGTGATCCCCTCCACCCCTTCCTGTTCACTCCAGAGCAGTCAGGACAAGGAGGGGACACCATCTCGCTTCTCTGGGGTGTAATATCAGACCTGCTGAGGAAGCCCAGAGAGGCTGTTGAAGTAATGTACCCCTTGCCTTTTCCAAGTGTACTTTATACATATGGATGTTGAAAGTTGGCTCTCATGCACCTGGATCATCTACAGTGTTTTATATCATGGAGGGATCCGAAGTACTGAGAGGAAAAGTTGACAGGATTTGCACCAAGGCATTGGCCAAGCTGGGGCTGATGCAATTCTGCCCTCCAACATGGCCAAGATGTTTAGGTACATGGCAAAAGCGGGGTTGCCTACCACCCTCCAGTGTTCAGGCTAGAGTGATGGGAGAGGCTCCAGGTGATCCCAGCTGGAGGGAAGCCCTGCTTACAGTGAAGTAGGACAAACCTTTCATCTCGTTCCTTCAGACTGCAGCAGGCAGATCACGATGGCATTTACAGCATGGATTCCACTCCTCCAAGTGACCCTGTTCTGGGACAGAAAGGATTTTGCTGTCCCCAGCTTTCTCATCTGCATTCTTGCTCGTTTGCCATTCTGGGTTTCTCCAGGGTGGCTAAGAGCCTGGGGAGGCGACCTTATTGAGCTGTTCCTGGGGGGAAGCTGGATCTGGCTGCTTGCTCCTGTGCTCCTTTACAGGCAGGGAGAGGAGCTAGGATGCTGCAGTTCCTACTGAGATTCAGCTCTGCAGCTGGCTCCTCCCCCATCTCTGCTGTGGTTGTATCCCCTGTTACTGGCACCTTATCAGCCTTGGACTGGTTTCAGAGACCCCACTGGAGCAGCCGCTGTGTATGTGTTTTACCTCAAAAGGCTGCAACAAAACCAGGCTGCAAACAGTTTGCAGCAGGGGTTAATGTGACCCTGTAAAAGCGCTGCAGTATCTAAATGCTGCGTAGTCTTAGGAGGAGACTAATGCGTGGACTAGAGCCCTGCTAACACAGTTCCTGGAATCAAGCCTCGGCTGCATCATTCTCACTGCTGCCTTGCCTGGGCAGGTAACTGCAATGGGATCTTGGAGGTGGCCTGGATCTCTGCAGGGCTGCAGCGAGCATCGCCCGTCCCCTGAGCAGGACAGCACGGCCAGCGCAGGGTGTGAGGGGCCAGGGAGCGATGGGCCACGGGATCAGCTCTTCCCAGACTGACCTGGCCTGTCTCCCTGCTGGCTGGGAGCCCCTTCCTCAACTTACCAAATGAACAGGCTGAATGCTCTGTCTTATTCCTTATGCTCCATTTGCAGAACTCCCCTGAACAAAGAACGTTTCTATTAAAGCCCGGTCACCCCACATATATGCCAGGGTGAGTGCATGTCTCCTTTCTCCCTGAGGGCCCTGCTCAGACCCCGTGCTTCCCCCTCTGACTGAGCTGCATCTTTAGAGCCTCATGCCAGGGAAAGAGCCTCATGCTGCTGCTGGGAAAGAGGCCAGTGCAGAAGGTGGCTTTGGGAGGGAAAACCTTCAGCAGCCTCCATAGTGGCACAGCAGTGCAATACATGAGAGCCTTGCTGCACTGGGGCAGCGGAGCAAAGCACAGGGGGATCTGGAAGACCCGTGTAACTGCAGTACAGGCCTGGGCTGGGAAGCTGGATGCAGCTCACACAGCCTTTTCCACTTGTTATCTCCCTTTCCCTGCTCTCGTGTCTCCTCCCTCGGGCCCCCTCCCTCTCCTGTGACCTGCAGGTATGATGCTGCTGCCGCCGTGGGTCACAGGGAAGACCTTGGGCTGCTCATGCCAGCAGTGAAGCTCCCAGGGCAGAGCCATCCCGCACCTCTCCCTGTTGCCTGGAGACCAGCACCACCCCACATGCCTTTTCTGGGCTCTGTGTCTCTGCTCCCTGACAGCTCTGGCTGTCAGCTCGTCGCCTCAGAAGAGGGATGGCTCGGCACTCCTGATGCTTGGGACCCCACAGGGATGTGCCATCTTTCCCCTTGCTGCCAGACCCCTCAGCAGCGGTCCCTTTTGATGTGCTGTCTGCACATGGCTATGTGCTCCGCTCATCAAACGCTGCCTGCTGGGAATGGGAGAAAGGGAAGCTCACTGCCTGAGAGAGGAAAACCTCTGTCGGAGATTTGGGCCAGATCCAACCCTGCTAATCACAGTGGCAGGCGTCCTACTGGCATGGGGAGGACTGAACTTTGGCAAGGTGCAGCAGGAAAGATGAGCATGTAGGACTCTAGGGGAGCAACCCACAGAGAAGAGCGGGGAGTGCTTGGAGGAGAGGAAGTCTAGATCTGTGCCTACACCTGCCAGCAGATTTGTCACCTGTGGTTCCGGCTTTAATTCTCCTTTTCCTCCAGCAAGTGAAAATGACCCCTCTCTCTGACATCATGAATCCATTAAGCACTCTGGGATCCTTGGATGGGTAAAAGATTTCAGAGTGTCATGGTCTGGGGAGCAGTGGGGCTGCGCCTGTGCTGGGCAGTTCACAGAGTCCCGATTAAATGGGCAAGCGGGCTTTACTTGAGAAGCCTAAATTCAAGCAACTGCTTGTAGATTATCTGTCCCAGCGACCCAAAGAAATAATAGCAGCATCTGCAGGAGCTGTGGTGCTGCTCAGTCCAGACATGCTAACCTGAGGTCTAGCATTTCCTGGTCTCTGTAGTCTGTGTGGATCTGCTTCTTGTCATATCTTTGCTTGTTTGCACGGCAAGTGCAAACATCAAGGAGCCTGGTCCCAGCCCAGCAGTCCTAGGAACTACAGAAAGGAAACAGAAGCAAGGGAGTAGGATAATCCGGAAGAAGTTTGGAACGGGGAAGCATTGTTCAGTAGCCACTGAAATGTAGCCACCTCTGGAGATTTCCTTGCCTGCTTTAATTGCACTGGCTTGACAGGACACCTCAGCCCTTCATCTGCACTTAAATAAAGAAGGAAGGGAGAGTAACTGAAAAGAGTAGTAGGAAGTGACAGGGAGGGAAAAAAATGAGACTTTTTTTTTTTTTTTTTCTGGCTAGGCGTGATGGAGTGATCCCTGACATCTAGGAGTGTGAGGGACTGTTTTTCCTTCCTGAAGATTAGACAGCGCTGTCTTTTCCAGGGGCTCACCCAGTTGGCAACTGTTAGTATGCACAGGAAGCTATGTGGAGCTCTTGACTTCTTGATCCTAGGGAAACAGTCAGAAAGAATGACTACACCTGTTGAGAGAGGAGTCCTGTCCCAGACCAGAATCAGGGGCTACATGACCCAGAGGTTTTAATCCATCAGCTCCGGGAAGTTCTCAGTACTTAGAGCAGTGTGTCAGGCTCCCGCTGCCCTGTCCTGTACCTGCACGGAGCCAGCTGGCTCTCCAGCCAGATGCGTTCAGGTACAAAGGAGAGATGGGGCCATGAGCAGCGTCATTACAGCTGTCTTAAGTCCCTGCAAGTGGAGAGGTGCGCTCAGGCAAAGGCAGTACAGCCTCTGATGTGTTGAGGCATTGACTTCCAGAGGATAAATGGGTTCAGGACATAAGACATCCCAGAGAGAAAGGGATGCCTGATTCCATGCTGCATGCTGTTGGAGAAGGAAAGCAAAGCTCAGTGAATTTTGTGGCACCTGCACAAGCCTGGGGTTCTGGCCTGTTCTCTCACGACATACCTTTGGAGATCTCTGTGCTGGATGGCACACTTGTTGGATAAAATTTATGTTGTCACTTGTATGAGAAAGCAAATAGCCTCTTTGCATGCTTCTGCCTTTGGGTTTGATAACGTCAGGTCTCACTGACCAAACAGGCATGTGCTGGATCAATATTTGAGATTCCAGGCTGTAGCAGAAAATAAGAGAGACTTCCTTAGGCAGGATTTTTCATAGGTCTTTATCAAACTCTACATGGTTTATGTAGTGAACACATTGATGCAGTGTCTTAGGGCAGTCCTATTGCAGATGTCCTGCTATTAAAGACCTCAGAGCAGATTTCCTACAAGACTAGCTTTTCACACTTGAATCCCAGTGAAACCAATTACATTTGCCACCAGCCATGCCTTGCCTACTGCCCATCTCCATTTTTTGCAGATCAGAGGAGTTTTTTTTTCACTTCCAATCTGAGTACCTTTTACGATGTTATTCGGTATATGCTTTCTCTCATATGAGAGGTGGCTGCATTTCAGTTATGGAAAAGTGTTTTCCTGTTTCTGTGGTTTATAAAGCACTTTAGAAGCACTTCAAGACTCCTTTGGGCTGCTGAATGTTGCTGTGAACATCACCATTGTGAAACAGAGGCCTATCTAGCTGGTGGAGATCTCTCCATTTTCGTATGCACCCCAGCCCCCTTCTGCCGTCCTGGTAGGACAAACTTGCATGTTGCTGTTGGTAGCAAGCCAGGAAGGTCTGAGCACAGCAAGGGGAATGTGGTGCCTTTGGTAGAGAGAGGAGGAGACAGCAACCCCCTCTGTGGGATTGTCATCTCAGGAGCGACCTTGGCCTCCAGCCTGCTGGCTGAGTTTAGGAGTCCAACGAGTTCTCCTGTTTTGTCCCCTTGTCCCCTTGCTACCTTGTCCCCTGCTTGCCTTCCCCCTTCTGCTGCAGGCTACTGACTTCTCTTGCTTTCTCTCTTCTCCCTGGTTCCCTGGAGCAGCAACGTCCAGTGAAGCAATCCCTCAGCAAGTCCCTGTGCCGAGAGTCCCACTGGAAATGCCTTCTGCTGTCACTCCTCATGTATGGCTGCATGGGAGCCATGACCTGGTGCCACGTCACCAAGGTGACCCGTCTGACCTTTGACAGCGCTTACAAGGGCAAGTCCATGATGTACCATGACAGCCCATGCTCCAACGGCTATGTCTACATCCCCTTGGCCTTCCTGGTGATGCTCTACGTGGTATACCTGGTGGAGTGCTGGCACTGCTACACTCGCAACGAGCTGCAATACAAGGTAGATGTGGAGAGTGTGCACGAGCGTGTCCAGCGGATGCAACAGGCAACCCCCTGCATCTGGTGGAAAGCTATCAGCTACCACTACGTCCGGAGGACCCGACAGGTTACCCGCTATCGCAATGGGGATGCCTACACCACAACCCAAGTGTATCATGAGCGGGTCAACACCCATGTGGCAGAGGCCGAGTTTGACTATTCCAATTGTGGAGTTAAGGACATCTCCAAGGACCTCATTGACTTAGAGAGCTACCCGGCCACGCGACTCCGCTTCACCAAGTGTTTCAGTTTTGCCAATGTGGAATCAGAGAACTCGTACTTGACCCAGCGGGCCCGCTTCTTCACAGAGAATGAGGGCCTGGATGATTACATGGAGGCCAGGGAGGGGATGCACCTGAAAAATGTGGACTTCAAGGAATATATGGTGGCCTTTTCTGACCCAGACAACCTGCCTTGGTATGTATCCCACTATGTCTTTTGGGTGGCTGCCCTGCTGACCCTCTCCTGGCCTCTACGGGTGCTAAATGAGTATCGCACCTCTTATGTCCACTACCATGTGGAGAAACTCTTTGGGTTTGACTATGTGGCGGTGACACCAGCCGAGGAGCGCTCCTTCTGCCGGAGGATGCCCCGTGTCAACACAGTTGACAGCACTGAGCTGGAGTGGCACATCCGATCCAACCAGCAGCTGGTCCCCAGCTACTCGGAAGCGGTCCTGATGGATTTGGTGGGGCTCTCTGGTTGCACGAGCTACTCTGCTTGCCGCTATGGGGGCTATCGTCAGAACTGTGAGCGGTGCCACAGGACTATAAGCAGCTCTTCCATCTTCTCCCGCAGCGCCCTGAGCATCTGCAACGGCAGCCCCAGGATCCCCTTCAGCAGCAGCCGCTTCTCGCTGGGCCGCCTGTACGGCTCACGGCGCAGCTGCCTCTGGCAGAGCCGGAGCGGGAGCCTGAACGAGCAGAGCTGCCCGACGGAGCAGACCCGCCTCTCCAGCCAGGTCACTGTGGAGGAGGAAGACCCCCCTCCTTACCAGGACGCCCTCTATTTCCCCATCCTCATCGTGCACCGCAACGAAGGCTGCCTGAACCATGACCACCGTCATCTCCATCGCAATGGATCCTGTGTGGAGACCTCACTGTGAGAACAGAGGGCAGTGAGATCTCCTTGGGGATTGCCTGTCCTGGGCCAGTGTGGATGTGGGGAGAAGAGTGCAGGGAAAGGAAATGGCCTAGGAGGATGAGGCAGGGTGGGGTGGACCCAGCCTCTCACTCTGGCAGTCAGCAAAAGTTGCTCCCACAAGTGGCTCTGACCTTATGGAGGGATGAATGACAGTGCTGCCCGTGGCATGGCACAGAACTCCAGATCAGCCACCACATGCAAAAAAAAAAAAAAAAATCCAACCCTCCAGAAACCATAAGTCATGGCATCAAATTCAAGGTGGGGAATAAAAAGACAGACCTGATGCAGGGAAGGGAGTGCTTTGCCTCCCAGCTCTGTCTCCATGCTAGCTTGTGCTCCGAGGAAACGGCAGCCACCAGAAAGCACCCTGCTCCACCTGCGACCACCCCTGCTACCACGCTGGAGTGAGACCCATTGCACAATGGAGGGGAATGGGCCCAGCAGCCTGTTCCCTTTGGTGTTTAACTGCTCACACCTAAAAGTCTGGGACATCCAGGCATTTGGAGCAGACTGGCAGGTTAGAGAAAAGGCCAAAAGCTACAAATCCAGCTCTTCCCCTCCCCTCCACCATTCCCTACCCTCCCATTTTATTTTTTTTTAGGCCATGCTCCGACTGTTATACTGCTCTTACTGCTGGGAATGACACCACCTCCAGAGGATCCCAGGCTTGGCTCCTTAGGAAGCTTCAGGACGCCAGCTCTGAGAATCAGCATTCCCTAGGTAAAGGACTTTCTGTTTGGGATTACAGCAGGCAGGCAGCAGTGGGGAAGGCACCTAGGTGGAGTTGAGGAGACCTGCAGCAAGCATCACAGATCTGCTTGCTGGAGGAGGGCTCAGCTGAAAGAGAAAACAGGAGGTCCCTGGAGAACTGGGAAAGGGAGGAAAGGATGACACTGGACAGGTATCATGGCAAAATATAGTGTGTGAATTGGCTAGAGTCCCTTCCTACCCTGAAGTTGAGTCCTAATTGGCTCACACAAGCATCAAGGAATGCTGTGGTAGGTTCAGCTGTAGTTCAGCTATTGAAAAGAGACCAGCAGGTTGGTGCATGTTTCCAAATTAAATTTTGCATGAAGTCAGGTTTGTTCGTGGCTGCAGACTTTGATTTTCAGAATTTTGGCAGCCTGGTTTTGGCAAGGAGCTCTGAGGGGTGGGGAGGAAGATAAGCAAAGACATTTTAAAGCATGTGGTGCATGATGTCCAAGCTGGTGGAATAAGGATCAAAATGATCCCCACTTTCCAAGGCTTTGCCATGGGCACAGAACTTGCAGTCAGGAGACAGTGAGGCATCTGCCCTGGAGGATGCTCTGGAAAATGATGCTGGGAATAAAGAAGGGAACCTGCTTAAAAACAGTTTGCACTGCAGAGTTTTTTCCAGACAAGTGTCAGGTCAAGAGTGAATCAAATTCTCCTAATAGCCTACTAGCCCCTGGCTTTGTCTACCTTGCTCTTGTCTGGGCAAGTTGGCCTGCTCTGAGTTCTGTGCTACCACACTCAACCATCTAGAAATAATCTTGGTTATACTGAGTAAGGAGCATTCATGCTGCCAAATTTGCATCTGTGTCTGCAGCGCACAGACACCCAGCTTTTCCTTTTCCATCAACACATGCCCAGATCTCTCATGTCCCCGTTCTCAGAAAAGCTGTCTCCTTTTCAGTCAACCCTTTGGGAGTGTGGATGCCCACTCAGCCAGTGATTTTTCTAGGCAGCACTGTTCCTCAACCTCACCACACTTCCCTCATCCCCAGGGCCAAAACACTGCTGAAAGCAATAATTCTTGGGCTGAAAGAGCAAGTCCATTAACACCTGGTTATTTGAGCTTGGTGTCTTTCTCCAAATACATCTCAGAAGGGCAAGATATAACACTAAACAGTGAGACACTGTACGTAGTTTAGACAGGCTTCCTCCTGTCAGTGTTTTAAATAGAAGGTCTGTTTCTGTGGTCAGGCTGCTATAATGCTTTACTTACCGGGTCTTGTGGAGGGTGAAAATGTCATGTTCCATCACATCAGCCCTTTTTTGAAGTTTCCCTAGTGGACTGGTTTTAGAATTAGACCCATTGCAGGGTCCTTCTGTAACATCACATCTCTGTTTTGGAGGATAAAATAGCCCTGACTTGCTGGCAAGTCTATGAATTGTAAGGCTATGTGTGGCTTTGCCCCTGGAGAGGTTTGTTCTGCTCTTCATGCCCTGACATGTCCCGGTCAGTGTTTTCTTGCCTTTTCAGGTCAGTTTGTCCTCCTAGATCTCAAGTACTGAACTCCAAAGAGTAGTGTTTTGAACTGAAAGTCCCTTCAAAGCTCAGGTTGTTTTGTTATGATTATGTCCTTACTCCCTATCAGACCTACATGTTGGTTTAAATAAGAGGGCTTTTTTTGAGAACAGGGAAGCATAAGATGCCCAGTATGGGAACATCATTCTCTCTTCTTTGTTCTCATTGCTCCTGGCACAAATTCAGACTAAAAGAGGATACAGCTCTGTTGGCTGCACTAGAATTTTTTTTGCTTAGTGATTGTATTTGGCTTGCTGTGCCCTTATTCTCATCTCTCCAAGGCCCTCTCACATAAGCCAAGGCCAGTGCTGAGCTTCCTCGTGACTCTCTCAGGGGATGATACATGCTTGTATGTCATGGTGAATGAGGAGACGTTCAGTCAGTGGAGTTGCAGAGGGCCATTAGCGGGGAATGTGTTCCGCTTGTCCTTCTCATCGTATGCTCTTTGAAGTCTCTCACACATTGCTTAAATTAGGCTGCGGTGCCTTGTCTTTCTATCCCTAGCCTCCAGGGTGCTTTGGACAGATGGCCAGATTTGGCAGGTCTTTTAGCACCCTAGGGTAAACAAAGTCCTCAGAACAGGGACAGATGAATAGGGTTTATGCGCCCCCACCCTTTAGCACCTACCTGCAGCAGAATTTTGCTCTCAGGCACCTTGGCCATCTTTTTTTTCTTCCCTGGGGTGCTTCATGAGGTGACCTCAATTCAGTTCTTCTGGCCCCGTTTTCACCCACAAAATTTATTCTGGAGGTGGTCTATCCAGGTAGAAGGAAGTGTCTTTGAGGCATAGCAGCACCCAGACCAGTGGGATTCATGCAGAGTCTTCCTGATGCTGGACACCTGCCCCAAGCATGAAGTGCCAGCTGCAGCCAAGTCCCAGATGTAGTTCTTGTTCCCCAGGCACTGCTAGGTGCACAGTACCCCGAAAAGAAGTGGGATCTCTCTTGACAGTGCTCCTTGCTGCATTCCAGGGTTTCTTGGAGATATGTTCCTCATATTCTCAGCCTTCCAACCTCACAGCACTTGGTGGAGCTGCCACCCAGGTCACCAAATACCAGCCAGACGAGGTGACCAAAAAACATGACCCCAGCTCTGTTTGGCAGTGTCTGTGTAGTGAGGGGAAGGTCTTCCCTTATTCAGCTGTCAGAGCAGCCTATTTCTGAGTTCCAAGATGCTCGCACATTGTTTAGAGGTTGGCCCTGCCGTAAAGCCAAAGGGCAATTCTCACCCCATTGTCAAAAAGCTGCCTCTCAGGGCTGAGGGAAGAAGGGCTAAGAGCACTGGCACATCACAAAGGGGTGGCTTTGATGTGGGCTAACAGGAACTGTCCTCAGGGCTGTCTGGCACCCCCCACAGCCCCTTCGTGGCTCTAGGCCTACTGAGCTCTGATTTTTACAGGCAGATGAGAGGAATCATGCAGCCAGCATGCACAGGCAGGAGCAAACTGCCCTAGGCTCTCTAGGAAAGAGGACAAGTGCCTCTGTCCCTGCAGGAATCCATTTTGCTCCAGACACTGTAGGACGGGTATGAGCAGGGCTGTATCCTCCCACCTTGACATCCCTCCCTCTTCTTGAGTTAGGAAGGAATCAGGCAGCTGCTTTGCAAGTAGTGTATATTGGGAGTAGCTTTCTAGCCTACTTGCTCTCTCAAGGCTGGAGCCTGCCCTGCTCAGGAAGGAAGAAGGCACTTGGGCATGGAAGGGAACAGAGCTGAGCAGGAAGGGCAGGGGCTGCCTCATGGCCTGGCAGAGAAGTGCTTGAAGCGCAGACTGAAGCTGGGGCTGTGCTTTCCTGCCTCCTGCTTGCAATGGGAGGGCAGGTGGTCCAGCCAGACAGGGAAGTTTATGATTGAGAACTGGGTGCTCCCTTCCCACTGCCAGCATGGGAAGCAGCTGGCAGAACAGGTGGGAATGTATAGGCTTCCTGGTAAGGGTTAGCAAGGGACCCTAGCACGCAGAAAACAGGGAAACTAATTTTCCTTGTGGTTCACGTTATGGTCACAGCTTCCTAAAGATGTCCTGTCCTGGGACATTCTGGGGTGCAGCCTCAACATGGTGAAATGGTCCCATCTGCCTCCAGCACATTGCATCATCCCCCTGCACAGTGCCGGCCTGGGCAGCATAGTCAGGTATCTGCTCTTCCGTGGACTCCTGCCTGCTCTGTGCCACCTCTGTGTCACTGGTGATGATTCCTTTGGCAACTCATTTGGTGGCTCAGTCTGCTTCTCTCATGGTAGCCTGATCCTTTGCATGTCACCTGAGTTCCCCCTGCTGTATCTTAATCACATTACTTCTCCATCAGCTAATGAGTGTGATTGGCCCTGCTCCCTTTCTCCTGGCCTTACCAACACAAGCAGCTGTGCCTGGATTCAACATCCTGCCCTTTAGCAGTTCCAGCAAGATCTTTTCCCAGATCTTCCTGGACGCACCTTGGCTTATTTGATGGTACAGAAGTTCTTTCTGAGTAGAGAGCATATCCCTGTGAGCATATCTCTCCTATTCTTATTTTGGCCTCAGTGAGAGAGAGTGGGCCAAAAATGCAAGCAGTGACCTGGTCTGTCATGGCAAACAGATGGCAGTGTCCTCCTTTCTGGTATAGAGGATGTTTTCCAAGTGACTAAAGGATGTTTAGCTGCTGCCATTCGTGCAAGGAAAGCAGCCTGCAGCATGCTCTGGGAGGGTGAAATCTGGGTGCTTGTCAGTATGAGGAGGCAATAACTAAAAGATCTCCACCTTCAGAGGACTTTGTTTTTCCCATTTATCATTCACTCATTGCAATACGCCATGGGCTGAGTCAGCATTGGCATTGCACTTGTCAGAGACTTTCCTCACATACCAGGACAAGTGAAGTGGAAACGCTGCCAGCTCCTCTTCCTGGTGCACTAATATAACCCTAGAAGAGAGCTATTCCTCACTGCAGTAAGGGTAGACAATACACTTTGGCCACTTGCTCTTTCCTTTTGTTGCCAATATACTTGCCAGATACATAGTTAAAAGCTCTGTAGCTTCCTTATCGAGAGGGAGTGTGAGTCTGTGAGGAGCTCTGAATTAGTTGGTGCTCAGTCAAATGCACATCACCATCACCATTATCCATCTTTCACCACACACTGAAAGATTCCCAGATAGTGCCAAGTACTTTGCTAGTGCAGAATCAGACAGTGAAACCAAACAGCCTGCTGTTACTTTTTAAGTCAAACTAAATGTCTCACAAACTAGACTCCAGAGGGAGATTTCAGAGAAGGCTTTCAGGCTCAATAACTGTAGGAACATTTGGTAGGACAGGGAGAAGAAACCTCAGTTAATTAGTCTTCCAAAATCACATACAAGACAAATACTCAGGATGAGTGATGGGGAAGCTGCTATTTGCCTGACTTCAAAGAAACAGCCCCCCACCTTTCCTTGTCCTATGAAATGCACAGATTAGAGAACCAATGCATCCCCTCTCTTCCTATGCAGTCTTCTTCTACTCATGCTCAAGAGGATGCAAAGCTGTTTAATACCTCTGATGAATGCCCATGAGGAGGGGACCGCAAGAGGTTTAGTAAATGGAAGTTTAAGAAGGTTATGTGGTATATGATGTCAGTTAACATTGCTTGTGAAGAATCATACCTTCAAAGTTCCCCTCTAGCCTTTCCACTTATGATTTTAGTAACTAACGTCTAAGTGTCACCAAGATGCTGCCTTGCTTATGGCCAGGTACAGCCTTGCTGAACTGTACTCCTGCGCTGCTGTGGTAGCTGGAAGGTATGTGTCTGAATACCACTATACCACACAGAGACTGCGCTACTAAACAGTTGTGTCAGTTTATGGAATGTCCTTCTAATTATGTTTCATTTATATTCAGTAGTGAGGATAAGGTCTGCATGAATATGGGTCTGTATGTATATTATGGATCCATGTTATCTCATAAATAGGACATACTTTAAGTATTAGCTGTGTTTGGTAATACTATCTCCTGTAATGCATGCAGACCTAGAATCCCCCCTGAGTCACATATACTTGGGGACCTAGAGCAGCTTCCTAGAACATGAAGGCCTAGCAAGAACCTGGAGCTGAGCCCACCCAACACCATTTCCCCAAAGGCATTTTGGTAAAAGGGAAATGGGTTTGGTCACATTTCAAGTAGAAATTAATGGGCTATGTTCATTCCTAGTGTAATTTTACTGAATTCAGTGGAACTACATCATTGTGAGCATGGCCCAGCATCTCATCAGAATAATCTGCCCCTGGATCCGGGCAAATTGATCCATTCTAGTGCTGTTTTGATGCATGGGGCTCATGCTGGGATTTGGCCAACATGAATGAATGTTGAATATCTACTGAATCTTCAAGCAGTGGGTTGAGTTGTTCTGCTGTACTGCCTCCACCACAGCAATTCCACGAAGGAGAGTGTTATGCTCAAGGATGTGATCTCATCAACTCCCTCAAAAGCAAGCTAGCAAGCAAATTGACCTCTACTGGACTATGAGAGAAGCCTTTTATCCCAGGAGCATAGCCTTTCCACATGCAGAGGAAAAGAGGATCGAAGAACAAAACTGAATTTTCAAGACCCATGGCTTCATGGATTTCCCTCTTCCTTCCCTCCCTGTCTTGTCTGTCTTACTTGAGGGAGGGACGTTCTCTTCGTGTTGTTCAGCAAGCTCCTCTGCCAACAACTCATAGCCCGGCTCTACTGACAGGTACACCATCCACCTATGCAACACTTCCAGAAACTGCCGAGTTTGCAGGAGCCCATATCAATGTGCAGCATGTCCATCCAGCACTGAGAATAGGCAGAGCTGATGCTGGAAAGCTCGTTGAGTTTTGCTCCTCCCCTCCTTACAATGGAGATTGTTTTTGCTGGGACTTCTTGTTTGTTTGTTTGTTTTTGGACATTTCAGACATTTAGGGAAATGAGGCTTGTGAGAAATGGGTGCTTGTCCTGAACCATTCCCAGTCCTTAGAAATTGGGAATGGGTGGATCACCTACTGTGATATAACTTAGCAGACTTAGTAGAGCAAAATAGCTTCAGTCACACAAGGTTCTTTCACTCTCCATCAGTGCAAGCTGCTTCTGCAATCCTAGCTATTCACATTATTGAAAGAAACAGCCTAGCTGGAATGTGTTGAGATGACTTAGTATTTTTTATCAGTCCCAATGTCCATTTGCAGCACTGTCAACTGACATGCCATGAGCGCTGACTTTGGATGGCAGCCCATGAACCAGTGATGGTGAAATGGGTTTGAAAAACCCAAGTGTCATTCTATATGAGTCCCCAGAAGCAGATGCAGAGGGTCAGTGGAAAGCAAACATTCCCTCCTGTTCAGCATGATGAGAAGTTTGGTGGGGGTAGGTTGTTCTTGTGTGTTGCACCTGCCTCTCCAGGAATGCCTGTCCCTAAGAGATGAGGTGAGGGGAAAAGAGAAGAATAGTATCTGATGAGATGGAAGGACCTAGAAAATGTTGAGAAATGTTTCACTTGCTGTTCTTGCCCAAAAAGTTTCATCTTTGATGATGATGATGTGCATTTAAACACGTCCCTTTACTGACAGCTCTATTAGAAAGGTGCAGTGGTGGTGCAAAAGAAAGACTGAAGGAAGAATTAGACAGTAGGTCTGTGTTTTTTCAGTGAAGAGTGCTGACTGGGAACAGAGGATGAAGTTTAAAATCTTCACCCGCAGGCAGTGAGGCCTGCCCTTGCTATCCAGATGTGCATGGGTGCATTGGGAGCTGTTTCGGCCTGCTCCTGTGCACGGCCAGAGGATTGCAGCCATGCAGAGAGTTGGTGCATTTGTGACTTTGGTTTGGTGAGCCCATCTGTTCTTGTAGTGGGTGATTTGCAAGGTGACAGAGCATTCCTCTTTGCTTGTGAAAGAAAGCTCCTGACTTGATTTTTTTTTTTTTTTTTTGTGAGAAGACGTTGTGAAGCATCACATTTGCTGCTGTGAATGGCAGAGAGCAGGGTTAAAAGCAAGTCGCAAGCACTGTTTGAGAGCAACCTAATCCTCTGCTCAGCTGGCTGAAGTGGGAGAGCTGTTGGATCTGCTCTCTGGGCAGTGCTCTCCAGCTATTCTCACCTTCCCCAAATTTGACTTGAAAAATGCCATTCTTTTGAGCTATCCAGAGCATCCCTTTCCCTGAACTCCCAAGCTCAGGACAACTCCTAGGCTGTGAGTTTGTACCATTTCAGTCCCCTCCTTGCTAGGTGCTGCAGGCCAGCCATGAAATACCAGTGAATGTGTATTTACCTCTGGCCGTGTTTGTGGCCAGACCATCAGGGTAACCTGTGAGTTTGAGTGTACACTGCCTTCAAACACTGCTTGCGCACTTGCGTGCCTTGTGCTTGCCTCCAGGGGAAATAGTGTAGCCTCTGCCCTCTGGCATGTTACTTTTGCATCACCATACGCTTTCTTGGAGAGCTGGACAGCACTTTCTTAGCCCTTGTGGGTGGGCCCTTCAGAGCTTTGCAGAGTTCAACAAGACTGAAGCCAGAAAGCAGGAGCCCTTGGCATTTTGCTGTTTCTTGTCCCCAATTCCCTGGTGTTCTCCTAGATGAAGAGGAGCAAGTAGGCTCCTGCAGCTGTGTAGGGCCAGGGAATGGTGTCCTGATGGAAACAGCGTGTCTGAAGGGGCTTTGCTAAGCATGGTCTCTGTGCTGCTCTGCTGAGGTGGAGGGAAGCATTGTTGTGGCCTGAGCAAGATCCAGCTCATGGAGGAGCTAACTTAGGAAGGCAGAGCGGTGCGAATGCTCAGCAAGATCTAGGAGGGGAGAGTTTGTATGTTAGCACCTGTTGTAGGCTTTGTAGGTGCGATAGCTTTTGTGGGAGACATGAAACAGGAGACTGTGTGCTAAGGCACCAGTGATTTGAGGGAAGAGACAGAGGGAAATTAGTCTCTGAACATGCTCTAGCTAAGGAGATAGACAGGAGGCATTTGCAAGCTCAGGTGCCTAGGCCAAGCCTCCCTTCATCATCAGAGCAGCAGTGTTGCCTCCCAGCTCAGCACTGACAGCTTGAGCACGTGTCGCCAAACCACAATGGATGCTGCAGCCACAAGGTGTAAATGTCACTAATGAATAAATTGCCTTGTGCCTCGGAGAGGCTAATCCATCAAGGCTGGGGACGGGGATCTGACAGTGTTGGCTATTTCAGGCACAGCCTGTAGGGAGGAACTGCTGCATCTCTTAGCTGTCCTCTCTGCCTAGGAAAGCTGATGCTGGGGCTGGCTCTGTGCTGCTTCCCAACTTCCCAGCCACATGAGCTCTGGCTTCGTCTCTTTTCACTGTGACTAAAGGAAAAACCCAGGAGAGGGTCATGTTAGCAGAAAGCACACACTGACACGGACCTCTGTCAGCAGAGCAGTGCCTGGGCCCAGGAGAGGCCTCGCTGGTGGGAACGTTTGGAGGGAAGGTGCTGTGTGTATAGCACTAGCATTTTTGGTGCTAATGAGATAAAACAGTGGGTCACCAGCAATCTGCAGAGCTATGTCAGTCACCTGGGGTGCAGGGCTCTGGTCTGCACCTTGTGTGCATCAGGCTAGTAGTGCTTGCCATACTGTTTTACAAGCATGCAACTTACTGCCGAATTCAGAGTTCCCCTCTCTAGGAGAGACCTGGAAATGCTCCAAGGCTGCCTGAGCCGAGGCCCTCAGCCTGTTGGGAGACACAGCTGGCTCCACTGTGCTCTTCCTCTGCTGTTCATGACTGCTTGTGCTGGTTGTGCTGAAGGCCGGCAGGTGCCCTGGCAGGCAGGGACAGAAGTTCAGCATGCACTAGGCCAGTCCTGATGGAGCAAAGGCAGCATGAGGGCAGTAATGACTCCCATGCATGGTGTCCGCCTGTCCCCAAGGCAGCCTGCTCCTCTGTCCCTAGATGGTGCTTGAAACCAACCTGCTGTCACGTTTATGCCATATGCCAGCCTGACACCTTGCAAATCGATGCCTCTGTGTCTGTGAGCAGAAGCCGAGAGGCCTGGGAAGGCGGCCACCGGGTCCTTCCGCCGCAGCACGGCGCTCCGAGCAGTGGAGCCCGGCTCGCCATCTGCTGCCATAGGGAGCCAGCCTCGCACCCTGTCACGCTGGAGCACAGGCACCTCCTGTCCTGGCATGCTGCAAGCAACAGCGCGTGTCATTCCCCTGAATTCAGATATGTGGAGCCTCTTTTCCTTCCTATCCACCCCCATCTCATTGCTGTAGACTGATGCGCACCCTCTGAGCAAGAGGATGCTCCCAGGTTGGCTGCCAGGTTGTCCTCCTGCCTCTGCTGTTTCACACGGCTGAATGCTGCTCACAGGGCACCCACGGTCCTCAGCGGCAGATGGTGACAGGAGGGAGGAAAAGCTCCGCAAAAAGGTCATTCCCTCCTAGATTCAAAGGCCCACAGTTGGCATTCCTCCTCAAAGCCTCACGGTGATTCCTGGATATGAATTTCATATCCGGGAGATTTGAAGAGCTAGGGGATCACCTCAGCCTGCATCAGCACTACACTGCTGCATGTGCCCTTCCAGATCCATTATGCAGTAGTGACCACACTGCAGGTCAGTCCCAAACCTATGCAACTGGGCCTGAATGTGGCAAGTGACCTGTCAGAAATTGGATTGTTCTTTGAATGAATCTGCTGTTTCTGTCAGTTGTCTGAGAACAGGCTTTATTTTTTTACCATCTTGTGCAGCATTTGAGACAGTTTGAACCCTTATAAGCTGGTTGATCATTCACTCTGCTGATCTCTTGCATTTGGGCAAGCGTGTGGCCATGCAGATCAAGCTTGGTTTTCGTTTTGCTCTTTGACAGGCTGAGAGATTTATGGGAGGGAAGGCAAAAGGTTCTCCAGACAGCAACCTTGCCAGGAGTTCATGCACATGATGGCCTGGAAACGTGTTTGGATGGTGTTTAGAAAGCTTTGGTGCTTTGTTAACAATTTGGCCTTTTGCAGTCAGGGAAGCTGTGAGTGTCCTGGAAAGCAATTTCATAGAGTTTTTCCAGTGACACGTATTCACAGCCTTTTTCTTTCCAGCCCTGCTCTTCACTGGCTCTGCTGTCATGTTTGAGGGTTCACACCACTGTCCTTCTGCACTAGCTCTTCTTGCAGTGCTGGCCATTCAGACACAGCCCTGCACGCAGAGCTACATCCAGGACAAGCCCATCCCCTTCAACCCAAATCCCACCCTTACTGCTGGAGCTTTTCCTTCTTCAGCCTGAATCTGACCTGGGTCTTTTCTGCCGTTTCTAAACACAAGCTCTCATCTCATTCAGGTGTGTCAATCAGTAGAAATATTTTGTAAATGCAAATAAAAAGAAATTAATTTATTTAATACCTCGGTCTTGAGGATGGGAAACAAGTAGTTGGAGATGCCAGGGTGGGAAGGCTTCATAGCTGCTGCCACTGGTTATATTTTCTTGCAGACCTAGTCCCTGGAGCATCCATGAATAATTTGGAAGGGAGCTAATACTGATCTGCAAGAGCGTTGGGGTGATCTGTGTTGCCACCCCTGGTGTGGCCACTGCTGCTGGTGATAGCCTTGCACTCTATCTTCTCTGATCTATAAGGCCATGACATCAAGCAGGTAAAGGCCCTGTTGGCCCGGGATCTGCAGGCAGCAGCGCCACAGATGTCTGTATCCATCAGGCAGAGCAAGGCACAAGCGGGTACATGGTTAACAAATTCTTTTGTGAGCACTGGGAACAGTTTTTACTTTTCAACTATGTCAATATGATCTAGCTCTGTCTGTCTCTCTATATATGTACAAATGGTATATCACAATGTTGCCTTTTTTGTTGGAAATATCAAAGTACAAAGATTGTAAACCAAATCGGTGTAATAAAAGTTTCAGATGATTCACTGACATGGCTGTCAGCAGTGGGTCTGTGAGCACTGGTGCAGGCCAGAGTTGGGAGGCACTCGAAGCCCCTGCATTGCTCAGAGGGTAGAGAGTGATTGGAGGCCTAGAAGGGTCAGCCAGTTTGCTTAATTTCCTGCCAGCCTCTTTTGATTGAGGTGATCAAAGGACTACGGCAATCAGGTAGGTGGCCTTTCCTAACCTCCTCAGGTGACTGGAAGGGAAGGGTAAGTGACAGCCTGGGCTGCTTTTTACACTGACTGCTGCTTGTGTTGGGAGGGATCTGTCTCCCTTCAAACCCAAGGAAGTGGCTGCATTTACAGCAAGGCATCCAGTCTTTGCCACTCTGCAAGATCTATGATCCAGCAGTCCTGCAGAATCCCAGGAGGGATCCCTCTCATTCAAAGTTCTGCAAAACACAGATGTTTTTGGATAGGCTTGGATGGAAAGAGTCTCCCTGAGCGTCCTGTTTTAAGGAATTCATCTGTTTGCAAAACAGGACTGGCAGTGTTCGAAGGCCTGACAGCACAAAGTAAGAAAGGATGCTGAAGAGATATTATTTATTGAATGGTCCTCTTTACATTTCACCACTCATATCACAAGCTAGACAGGTTTTGCTATAAGAACAGAGCTAAAACATCAGCTGGATGAATTATAAGAAAAAAAATAAGAATTATAAGCAACTACAAACTACCTTCACTTCCTCCTCTAAGAAAAAGCCTGAAATTGCTGCCTGCCCTGAGGATTAAATCTGAACTAAACCATTTAGGAGTGCTATTCACCTTAGGTGTTTTACAGGTGTAACAACATCCACTTGCCCAAATTCATTCCCTTTCACAATCCTACCCTTCGATTCCTACAGGAGTATATAACAAACCTCAGGAGAGGAGATTTAATGTTGAACATAGTGGGAGAGAGAACTTAAGAGGCAAATTACTTCTGTGAAGCCACTACAGTCCCATTAGATCTAACGCTTTTCTCATATTGAGCCACAGGCTAGGATGGTAGGGATCTGGCAAAGAAAGGCTGTAGTAGCTGTCACAAGTTGAGTGCTTCTCAAAAACACACACACAAAAAAAGACAAGTAAAGGCTGCCTTCCCAAAAGGCATTAAAACATTACTGCTAACACACAGAGACTGATATTAATGTAGCATTTGCTCTGCTATCAAATGGACAAATGGATGCTGTTTAGCAATAAATTGAGGATGAAAAATCCCATCCTACATCAAAGCCTTGGACAAAGCAGGTGGTCTAGAAACACAGGAGACTGAATGTCTTTGCTCCAGTCACTGTGTTGGTGACATTTCAGAGGCTGAATACCTTCCTGCAAACAAACCATGGCCAGCTAGAGCCACCGCCAGCAACAGTGGTTGTATAACGTTTTTCTGACAGACCACCTTTTCTTGCAGCTCCAGAGAGCTGTAATTTCTGGCACGAAGGTAACTTGGGATAATTGAAATCTGTGGGAGAGCAGAGTGTGGGAGAGTGATACACTCTCCCACATGGTGGGGAGAGGGGGAAATGTCTGCAGAAGCTGTAGAGGCCTTTCTCTGTGGTCTGTTTCTGGTCTGGTCTGGATTATAGGCATTGAGTGCCTCCTGTGTTTCCCTCCTGCTCATGTGCAGCAGGGAGCCACGTTTGCCACAGCACTTAGATAGGATAAGTATTTCATGACAGATCTTACACTGTGGACTACTGGTACCTGAAAAGTCCATCAATTTCTGGAGATTTTTCTTCAGAGGGGTTTGGCTGATGGATACTGCAGAGATTTCAGTCGCGCTCTTTCCTGGTTGGCCCACAGAATTTGGTTGATGAGATACTCACTCTCCTGGCCCACTTCAGCCAGGCGGAGGTCAAACTCAGTCAAGATCTTGTTATCCATGAGCCCTTCAAGCAGCTGCTTGCCACCATCCTGCAATTGGTGAGAGAAACGAGGAGAAAGTCAAAGAGTAAATTTTATTGTTGCCTGCCTGTCAACCCCAGAGCAGCTTCCTCCGCACTTCCCTGCTGTTGGTGTTAGAGCTGCAGTGAAAGGAGCCCATCAAACAGTGCTAAAAGTGACTAAGGGCTCCACTGGAGCCTGAAACATTGCTTACAGGAGAAGTGCAGAGCAGTGTAACCTTATGCAGCACACCGTGATAATGACAGGTGCTAACGTCTCCCTCTGGGTATCACGTCAGTGGTCCTCAAGCTCAGACTGGTTTATAACACAGACAGGGATAATAACATGAAAGGAATTCTAACAGGCTCTCTGCCCCAGTCCTCAGCACTCAGCTGGCTGGAGCAAATGGCAGCATGATGTGTGCACTCTTCCTCATGTCCACGGAAGATGAGGTCTGTGGAGATGAGGATGTGGTTCCTGTGCTCATGGTCTCCTGCAGATGCCGTCTCCCTGGAAGAATCAGTTTTTGTTGGGAACACTGTCCATCAGGTAAAGCCTAGTCTGCACAATAAGTTCAAACTCCAATGGAAAATGGTACATAGACATCAGCTTTAGCAACAGTCTGTGCATTTCCATCCCTCACCTGAAAAATTATCTTTACAGATACAACCATATGACTTCTCCTTTTTCCTACAGCTATTCTCTTTCAGATCCTGGATATGTTTGCTGATCTGATCTCTTACATTCAGAGAGTCCACTCTCCCCAGCACCCTACTTGCTAAACCTTTGCTAAAAAGGATATGATACTTTTAAGAGAGTACAGTGGCCAGAATTTGGCATAACTCTAGCAATTTGGAACCCAGGAATCTCAGCCCCTGAGCGGTATTGCCATGTTCAGGATCACTCTGTGTATAAAACAAAGATGATAATACTAGTCTACTTGTTGGGGTGCAGTGGGGCTCCACAACTGGTACCAGGAGAGCTCATCGTATGGAAGGTACTAAGCACAGAGATTATTATTTTCTAAGCAAAAATCCTTCTGTCCTTTCCAGGCTTTGCCCCTTGTATCATTACAGTCAAATGTTTTTCAGTATCCAGGATCATAAAAATCAAAACTCACAAAAGGTTTTATGACATCAAATCCTTTAAAACCTTTGTCAAATACATTCAGCCAATATTCCTGCCCGCAGGGACAGCTGGTCTTGCTATTGCTTTATTGTGACAGAAAATTGAGGCAGCGTAGAAAGTTTAAAATCTAACTTAATTGTATTTGGATGTCTAGTTTCAGATTGCTAAAGATCTTTTTAATCATCTGAAGAAAAGTGGTTTGTTTTGTGGCGATTTTGCATGCTCTTAAAGATGTAGCAGGATCTGTGGATGCTCTTCCATCTGAAAATGTGAGCCCATGGTTTAAGAGCCACATAAAAGCATCCAGATGTGTAGTTTTTGAACTACCATACCAGCCCAGAACTGTAGGGTGAGTTCTCAATAACCCATACAATTGTCTAAGAATCTGCTCTGAGTGTTCGATGACCAGGAGAGTTTCTGGAAAGGGTGATACATACCTGAGTGACAGGTGGCACAGCAGATCCCAGGCCCTAATATCATGGCACCTATATAGCATATCATGCTATTTTCTACTCTCCGTGTGCGTAAAGTGGCTCTGATTTTCCCAGTTTCCTAGATTTCTGTTTCCCATGGGAAAATTTGTCTGCCCAGGAGCTCAGAGACTGGAAACCAGACTCTACTTGAGAGCTCTGTGAAAAGAGCTAGATATAATAGGTGAGATATATGTGTGTGCGTGCATACAGAAAAAAAAAAAAATGTTTCTCTGCTTCCTGACATCTGCTGCTATAGTCTCTTCATTACTTTTAACTGTTTTTATCACAGCAAGAGGGAAAAGTAAAGGATGCCTGTGGCTCTGTGGCTTTGAGACAGAGTGGACTGCTTTGCAACACAACCTCTCAGACACACAAGCTGCCGAATGAAAACATTTCTCTTACCAGACCTATGTGATTGCATGAGAAATTGATGCTCGTCAGTGTGCTGTTCTGAGCAAGGACTTGGCAGAAGAGCGTAGCGGTTGGCTCTGAGAGCTCGTTGCTTCCTAGATGGATAGATTTCAGAGTGGTGTTAGTCAGCAGGGCACGGCCAATTGCCTGCCCGCCTTCATCCTCCACGCAGTTGAGACGTAGATTCAGGGAGGTCAGGGTGGAGTTATTGGCTAGGGCTTGAGCTATAGCCTGAGCCCCCGGGTGACGGATCTGGTTGTTACACAGATCGAGGATTTCTAATTTGCTGTGGTTGATCAACTTGCCAACAGCACGTGCCCCCTTGTCCCCAATGAGATTGTGGGACAAGTTCAGCTCCATCAAAGAGGGGTGATCCAGCAAGTTCTGGATGAGCAGCCTGGCCCTGTCATCATCCACTTTACTGCGTGTCAGCTTGAAAACCTGTTGGGATAAAAGACAGGGACATTAAAATAACCTGTGCTTTGGAATGAACTTCTCAGAAGACCTCAAGTGAGGTCTTCTCAGAAGACCTCAAGTGAGCCCATGGCAGCTGCTCACCAGAGGCAGAATTCATCTTGCTTTGCTTCAGACACGTTGTCGTGTAGACTAAATAAAATAGCTGCTAGAGCAGGCTCTTCCAGAAGACAGGTCATGCCACTGACACCTCATAGCACTTCTAATAGCAGAGCTTGCCCCACACCACAATCAAATACTTGCTGTCCAGTCTAGCACGGGCCACCTTTATGTCCACTGGCAATAACCTGCAGTGCTCTTTGTTAAGCACAATGCCCTACATGGCCAGGGCATCTCAACAGTTACATGAAAAGTTATTTCTTTTCTCGAAGCCAAGTGGAAGGATATTTCCCAAAGTCTGCCAATCTGTCAGGGGAAGCCTGTAGACAAATCTGTCTGGGCTCTCTGATAGCAACATCCATGGACATTTGGTGGGTCCGCATTTCTGTGTTGTAATCATCATAGAACTTAAGATTATATTGGTGCCCAGAAAAAATAAACCTCATCACTGTTGGGAAAAATGTGAATGTTTCTCCCATGTTCTTCTAGGGGGTCTTGACTGCTCTAGGGTATTCTAATATGTATTGACTGAGCATAAGCCACCAAAAAACTGTCCTAATGAAACACTATCTCTGGGATTTTCTTTTTTTCCCTTCCAGAACTGTCAGCTGTTTTCTCTCTGGCTACAGGGAGCATGTTTTTGAAGGAGCAAATGTTTTGCTTACTGACCCTCAGACAACCTGTTCTAACAAAAACACACCAGACAAGCTATTTAGCATTAGGCCAGCAAGTCAACTTCATTCTGGCATACTAGAACTATCAAAGGGAAAGGTGCTGCCCTGCTACAAGACTGGGTATCTAAAGGGGAATGAATCTTTATGTCCTGACATTTCACTCAGCTCAGTCAAGGCTGGTGCAGCTCTAGGGACTGCAGCAGTTATGAACCTGACTGGAACAGTGCAGAAGGTCACCACTTGGATGATCTGCTCTCTGCTGACTAACATAGACTTGTCCCAGAAAGACAGAGAATTTGAGCCAGATGCTTACAAATGCCCCACTAAGCTGGCAAACCTAGAAGTGATCAGCAATCAAAAGTCCCTAGGTTTCTTCTCCCAGGCAATTTGAAGATCTAAATGAGAAATAAAGGTTCAGTTTTGGGATACATTACTTTCAAGTTGTGGCACTTCTTCAAGGCGACAGCCAGGTTGGAACAGTCCTGATAGGTGAAGTTAAAGAGATTCCACTCAAAATTCATACCACAGTCCTTCACACCGTAAGTAAGATTAAGCTCTTCGAGATGAGGGAGAGCTGTAATGAGGGGTCCCAGGTCATAGTGATGCATGGAGACTTCATTGAGCTCAAAATCACTCCCTGAATCATCAAAATCCTCTTCTTCTTCCTTTTGATCCAGCATCAGTGGTGGCAGGAACTGATCAATCTCTAGTCTCCATACATACTCTTTGCAGAGTGGTATGAGCTCTAGGACTTGTTTGGGGTCTGTGACATTAGGGATGAAACATTTTAGGATATTCTCCAGATGACGTTCAAAGAACATCCGCTTCCAGCTGTTTCCATAGTTGGAGACAATGCATACTTTCCAGCGCTGAGTGCAGCACCTCTTCCAGTAGTCCTCATCGTGTATGAGGTTGGCAGTCACAGTCAGTGGAAGTCCAGTGGAGAGCTTGTCCAGCACCTTCCTTTGGTGCTCAGGCAGGAGACGGTCTATAATAGGGTTTTCTGGAGAGGATGGAGAGAAGAGGTTGCTCTGGGCTGTAGACCCATGGCCCCTGTAGGCTAGGGTTCTGTCTAGACTCCCAGCTGTGTGTCCATGCTTGTCCCTCTATCGATAATGGCTCCCTTCTCAATCACCATTAGCTGGTGCATGGAAGCTGGCAGAAAATGAATCATTTTTGTGTAGGATTTCTATCTTTCACTATACAATATACGCATAGCACAATATATGCATAATTGAATTTGCTATCATAATATTTGAAAACTGCATCAGAAACATAACGTAACTGTAACCACAGAAGCTGCGTACCACAAATAAGGTCCTGACTAAGGTTATTGACCTACAAGTCAATATAGCTGGGAATTTGCATGTAGTTTTGAACTAATTTGATTTTAATTCTGTTTATATTCAGAAGATTGATGCCCCTAACACAGCTATTCTAGGCTTACAATGATGGCAGAAATTGTCTTGTCATTTGCTGAACTTTTCTTTTGATTCTAACCATATTAAAGGATGATATTTGAGAAGTGAACTGTCTGTGCACTTTTCTTACAAGTCTTCTTGTCTTTTCATCTTAACTCAGATGTCTGTCTAACCCCAAAATGATTCTTGATTCCTTCTCACTAAGACACAATTTGTCTTAGCCTTCAGATCGACCCCATTTAAATAAAGGTGCTTTCTCTCCTCAGTCTCTTCCCTGAAACCTTGCCCTGAGTGTTAGCTGACTTACATCTGGTGGAAGATCTCCAAGACATGCCAGAGAAAAGTTGTGTGTATATACACTGTGATTACTTGGTGACAAATACATGTATGTGTTGAATCACAGAGCACAGGAAATCATATTCTTAGAGAAAAAATGGGTCTTATATATATATATGTATTTTTCTTTCTGGGGCATTTCCTTCCTAAGGACACCCGGAGTTACATCACAAGTCTTTCCAGGAGTCTGTTTTCCAGTGTCCTACAGTTGTCACTGTAGTGATCTTCTCTTTAAAGGCTCACAATGCAAGCAGAAATGGGACATACATTGGTATAACTGAACTAGCTTCAGTCTGCCTCACTCAGGTAACAGCAGTGGACTGCACAGGTCCGATGATTGTGGTATGAAGGATGCCAAGAAACTGAGCACACTTACATGCATGTACTATGGTCCAATCAATTTGGCCTCAGGCAGACTGATTGAACTGATACATCTTGGAAAGTCTCCCAGGTGGGATCCTCAAACACCAGTTCCTGGCCTCTAAGGCAGCACTGAATTCCTATATAATGTGTTACAGTTCCAGTGTGGACATATCCTATCTTCAGCCTTTGCTACATCTCCACCAAGTCAGCCAAATGCACAGGAAGAGTTTGTCTTTCCCACTCCCATTTACTTCCCAGATGAGATACTGTTTCTATGTGTTGCTGTATTTCATCAATCCACCTACCTCAAAAGCATCTTCTCTGCCTGGGGACATGACTTGTCATATCACCAGCAAAAGCTATGTAGAAGGCCTGAAACTGTGAGTACAATATGAATTGTGAGATGAGGGTTTCTTAGAGCAGTGAGTATTGCTATGTTATTGCTATGTCTCACTCAGCACAATGGGGGGGCTCCATCCTTAAGTGCTACCATAATGGATGTATGAACCAAGATAAGGAAACAGCAACTTCACAGTCCTGCTCACAGCTGCGACAGTGATCCAGTAGACCATGGAAGGAGGAAGAAGTGGTAGAACAAGGTTAGGGCAGAGTCACATCCTAGATAACAGCCCAGAGGACTAAAACATCTTTGGAGTATGTAAGTACATGCTTAGCAACTAAACAGTTTGTTTAACTAGCTGATGGAGGAGATGTTTTTCTCCATCTGTTTCTCTGGCAGGGCTGCGTACCACCCTCTGTGTCTTTCAGATGCATTTGCCTGCTCTGCTGACCTTCTGGTCCCCAAGACAGAGCTGTCTCCCTGTATGTCCTAGGGGAGAGGTACTCCTGCTTACCTTCAAAATTGTGAATTATGTGCTGGAGGCAGAGCTCAGTGAGCTGCGGGACAATGGCAAGGGACCACTCAGGATCCTCGGCAATGACACGTTGTATACAGCACAAATCATCAGCAAGGCTGGCCTGAGATGGGAAGGAGGGAAGGCCTGTGCTCATGTCACCAGACACTGGCTCCTGCATCCTGCTGTTTCTACTTCTCCTTGAGACCAGAAGTCACCATCACGTCTTCCAGATGGGCTGCCTGGAACAGAAAAAGTTAATTTTAGTAAAACGCCAGAAATAACAATACTTTGCTCACATTGTAATGCACTTCCCCCTTGCACTTTGCCTGATTCCTCTTCTTGGACTGGATGCAGCACTGCATCTATTATTTAGTCTTATCTTTATGTATCGCCCTGCACACATATATACGAACCACATGTAATAAACAGATAATAATGTGGTGTTAATTCAAAGTGTCATTGAAGAGGATGGACAGGAATTGGTTGCTTCCTCTAATAAATAGATTTCTTCTAATAAAAGAAGCAGAGGCCTTAAGTGAAGCTGACAGTAGCTGGGTTCAAAACACAGAAAAGAGATGGTTCTTCACACCATCTGTAGCTAATGCTGGGTATTTATTGTCATAGGATGTTGAAAAATTGTGGAGTTTTCAGTAGAGACTAAAAAAGTTCATAGAAGATAAAGCCCTTGAGAGTGGCTAAACACACGCAAAAAACACATCTGGCTGAATAGGAGTTGAAAATTGTGGGAGGTGGGGAAAGTGATGGAGGGAAGCGACACGTATACCTGGATCTGGCCACTGTCAGAAATGGAAAAATGGCCCAGACAGTTCCCATCTGATCCAATATTCATACTCTTATAACTCTTTAAAAGCAGATGCATACTATATATTCATTTTTTTTCTGCCTTTATCAATTACTTACCAGCTGAACCTCTTCCAAACATCCATTAACAGATAAGGTGGGTCAGATTTCTTCAGACCCACATTGAAAATACCCAGGCTAGAGCAAAAGGCAGAATGCCCAAGTCTTATTAGGTCTACAAAGCTTTCCCAAACCAAATCTTCCCATTAGTTATTTCTACCCCAACTTCAAGATCAGCACTCTTGGCTTTCATTATCACACATGTATGATTATTGTCTGAAACCCCTAATGGTTCCCTCACCAACTCCACCAATCTGAAAGTGTCAGAGGAGACACTAGGAATGAGAAGGCTTTTCTTTTGTCTTACGAGTCCTGTGTTCAACAGCATTGTCCAGGCTTGGCAAGTTTGGCTCAGGATGCCCAGACCTATGTTAACTCTTTCTTGGGACTTACTGCACATAACAGGGCTACAGTTCAGTGGATAAGAGGCCCACAAAAACAAGAAAGTCCCTATGAGGAAATGAATTTCAAGGGAGCTGACTGAAATGGAGAGAGACAGCTAGAGTCTAGGGGCACGTGAAAACAGCACCAGGCAGAACGATGCCTGGCAGTGTGAGAGGCAAGGGCAGCTTCCTACAAGGGCAAGGGAATGCCTTGGGGCAGCAGGGGCCCTGCACCACGACAGAGTTAGGAGATCCTGTGACAACATCCTACATAGAAGCTGACTGCCATGAGGCATCTTGTGCCACAACTTCCCTCAACTGGACAGTGCTTTGATCACAAACAATTCCTTCTTTACAGAGGGAAAGAGCCAGATGGAGCTCCCCATATCAAATGCCTCATTTTCTTCCCCTGTGTGAGGCTGCTTCCTTTTCCTCTTAAGTCCCAGTTTGTGCAGTCAGCACAAGCCCCTCTTTTCCTGAAAGCCTTGTAGTAAGCTTTGCTAGTTTTCCTTCCTTTGCTCCTTACTCCTCCAAAAGACATCTGATGAAAGGGTCTACAAAGGAATGTGCAAAAGATGTGTGAAATGCCAGGAACTTGAAGAGCAAAGCAAAATGATTCATATCATACCACAGCAAGTGTGTTAGCAAAGGCTTCTTTAAACGCATTTTCAGTGGATTTAATAACATTTTCAGAATAAGAATCAGGAAACAGGGATGAGGGAGATAGCAGTGGCAGGGATTCCTCCATCCCAAAGCAGGATAATGCTGCTGTGCTCCAGGCATTGGTGAAAGGATGACAAAGGCAAAGGCCATAAGGAAAAAAAAAAAAAAAAAAGTATTTGATCTGAAGAAGAAGGAATGGATGATGTGCCATGTAGCTGTTCCAAAATAAGAAATGCAAAACTTTTTATTGAAGAGTTTTCTGCCCCCAGAGGAAGATGCTGTGATGGCAAGCTACCACTGAGGGCAAAGAGAACATGTTGACAGAGCTGAAACTCCAGCTCTTAATGCTGGTGGTCTCTAGTGAAAAGGCAAAGCACAACCAGATGGCAGTGAGGTGGCAACAAAACAGGAGAGGGGCCTGGAAAAAAAAATGTTTTCTCCTTGCTCAGTCCTTCATCCTATTCAAAAAGCATCTGTGTCACTGTGTCCCCCAGGCCAGTCACAGCTGATTGGAGCTTCTGATGACTTTTCTGACCTTCTGGGAGCAATCTTTAAAGAACAGCTGTTAGGAAAAGCTAATGCGACATTGATGGCGTAGGATTATTTCATGGTTGTGTTCCAGCAAATAATCTGATTGCCAGTATACTGATGGTAAATCAATTTTTAGAAAGTAATCCATGGTGCATACAAGACTGCCAAATGGTCTCCTGCAGACCAAGCAGGAGACACAACTGTTTTCAGCCAGAGCATAAACCTAGCTATAGAAATCAGTGCAACCAAGTGCAACCCCTCTGTATGTTGGATGAAGTTTGCTGATGGTTGCCTGGTGCGATGGGGACTAGTCTCAAAGAAGACTGATTCCAAATGTGAGGCTGCAGAACAGCGCTCAGGGTGTTTGCAGCCCAGCTTCTGAGGACTTTCATCTCTATCTGAGCCCTGCACCAAGCCAGCTTGTCTAACTCTGCCATTTCTACTCAGTATGCAGTGTGAACATGAATCTAGCAAGAGAAAGGCTGTTCGTATGTGACAACTAGCCCACAAGGTGTCTGAATCAACCCCACAACTGAGGTGTTTGGGAGGGTTGAGTCTGGCACTGAGTCATCGATCACACTGAATCAATTCACACCACCTTCAGCATGGTAACTGCACAGCACTGCTTGCTTTCAGCACCTTATTTTTCTGTGAGCATCTGTGGGTCTGGATGTCCAGATATGTAGTCTGGAAAGGGAAGAGTTGCTTTCACTGTTGCATCCCCTCTGTTGTGGCCTTATGCATCTCATAAAGGCAGAGTTAATATCATAATCCAATTGCCATGGCTGGATTTGCTGAGCATGTATTTAAACACTAGAGAAGTGCTGTAATTCACTGATTATCAATAAGCCAAGTCAACAGCATTAACACACACTCCTCTCCACCCACGCTACACTTAAGTCACCTACATTATAAAGGATTTATGAAATGATATACAACAAATGGGGGCATGTAGTAAATTCCGAGTTCATATCATTTATTGCATGGATTAGGCTGAAAGGTAAATTATACTCAGATTTCTAAAAAATTACACTTCCTTTCCCTCAGAGAAGGAAATCTTTTATGATTCCATTCCTGTAGCCATTTACCTGTTTTGATCTGGAAATTGACATCTGCTCAAACAACAACAACAACAACAACAACAAAGAATTCTGGTTTTTTATCAACACCACATCCCAGAAAGACCACTGAGAAAAGTCATGTGAAAACTGGTGACATTTGGCTGATGACTCCTACCAAATCATGTTGACCCAAGGAGCTGAATCATTGTAAAGACCCTGCTAACCTCTGAATTTGTAAAGGTAAGGGGAAATTCTTCTTGAGTATGGTTAAGCCTTAGCTGAGATTGCATTTGCACTGAACCTTGGTTAACCCAGGGATTGAGGAAGTTCTCACATCATTACTGCTGTATTCTGGAAGTGCTAGCTTAACTACAGCTATCTGCCAAACTCTGCATGGGCTAGGTGAGACATCAGCAAAGGATCCTAAGCACTGGCTAGCACCGCTAATCCCTGTACCTCCAGCAGTGACACACAACCCTTTTGCCCATACTAAGTATGCATTAAATATGCTTATTGCAGACTCCTAAGGAGTCTTCAGTCTCTGGAATGGGCCTTAAGTAAAGGAAAAAAATACATGCCAGATGAGGGATTTATTGAGATTCAAACTGGAAATTGTAAGTGGTGAACAGGCAGAACTAGATTAGCCAGCTATTAGGGAATACAGTTAGTCACTGTAATATAATAGGTGTTGACGGCCAACAATCTGGTCCTAGATAACTGTCAACATACCAGACACGCTGTCCAGGTTAGGGTGCTGTTCAGAAAGGACCTTTCTGAAAAATGAAAACAGATGAGGAACTGAGCACTGCCCGTTATAGCCCTTGCTGCTCTGCACCGCTGCCCCCACCATGCCAGCCCTTGGAGACCCAGGAAGGAAGGATCTGCTGAGAGGTAGGGAGAACATCTGGCTGCTTCCAAAAGCTCAGCCCTCAGTCAGAGGCACTATTTGGCATCTCTGAAATGCCCGATGGCAGGGCCCTTATGCTATCTCCTCCCAACAATAAAGCTTGTTCTCCTCTACAGAATCCCAAAGAGTGGGCGAAAAAAAACCTCACTAGATTAGTCTGTTTATTAATAATAATTATGAAGAACAATATTTTCTCCAGTTCGTCCTCTCCAACTCTCCATGAACTGTGAAGGGAATAAGGGAGCGTTCGCTGAAGAAACACACGGCTATGGAGACCAGTCGGGGGACACTGAGAGCCCACGATAACGCTACAAGCAGAGTCCCGACACAAAACCACAGGCCTGTGCTTTTAACCAGCAGTGCCTGTTCCTGCCTGCTCCCCCCGAAGCCCTCCCAGAGCGGCTCCTTTCCCTGCGGGCTGCAGGGCCCCCAAGGCGAGAGGCGTTTTGAACCGCGGCGTAGGCAGGCACCACTTCCCAGGGTGACAACCGCAGAGAAGGAAGAGAAAAATAAAAGTTAGTCAGAGGCCTAAAGTCAAGTTTGGCAAACAAGTGACAGCAGATCTAATTTGCAAGATCTCTACTGAGATCTCCCCTGGTCGTGAGCATCCCAGCTACGGGCTCCTCGTTATACCAGTGCTTGGCTAATTCTGACCAGCGAGCTCCTGTTATTTTAGCCATTCCTGTCATAAAATAGGAGATAAGCACCCAAACAGTCAGTTCCCGTCCCGAGACCTTAACGACCTGCTGTAACTCGGGGGAGATGGAAGGCACAGAAATGGCGTAGGGCAGGAGTGGCTCCCCCCGCCCCTCCACCTCTCCGCCCGGGAGACCGGACAGCTCCTCGCCGCCTCCGAGGGGCCGTTTCCC
>VWPW01000137.1:6186-59361 GCA_013389825.1 Crypturellus undulatus
GCCCGGGCGGGCGGCAGGCGCCGCCCCAGCCCCGGGGAGAGGGGCCCGCCTTCCCGTGGCCTTTCGCGGCGTGTCCCGGGAAGCGGAGCGGCGCCCGTGCGCGGCGCAGCAGCGCCCTCCCGGCTCCAGCGGTGCGGGTGCGAAGCGAGCCGCGTGGGGCAAGAGTCAGTGAGCGCTTACGGTGCCTTGGGCTGTCCCGCGTTTGCTCTGGCTGTGTTCGTTGCAGCCCCCTCAGTGCAAAAGGCTTTGCTGATAGGGAAGCAACCTAAGTAGTTCTGCATGAAAGAGCAGCTTCTGACACCCCTTTCATCACTGTGCTATAGCTGGTCTGTTGCGTTGGTGTGGTTTGCTGTGGCCAGAGCAAGTTCTGGGTCGAGGATGTTTATAACTAGGGTGCTGACAGATGCTCCTCAGTGGAGGAAAATCTCCCCTCATAGGGTAAAAGGTCCATCCCTGATCAGTGATCCCCAAGCAGTCAGGCTACACAAGGAACTAGATGAGGCCGTGTTTCCACTGGGATATCTTTCATCTGAGAAGCTCTCAAGCAGCTACTGGAAGGGGAAAAGCCGTATCTGCATCCTCTGAGTGATCTGAAATGCTTGAGTGACCCATATGCCTTTATTAATTGTGTTTTAAAAAGGGCCTGCGAAAAATACAAAGGGGCCAGAGTTGTTCATCAACATACATAGCAACAGGGGAGGCCACAGCACTTACGAGCACAGGGCTGTGCTCTAGTATGAGCACAGGGTTGTGCTCTAGTATTTGCCTAATTTGTATCGCTATCTCCACAGTCTGCCCTTTTCACATTTAAAACTTACCTTGTAAGTTTTAAACTTACCCTGTATCCATTTGTGACAAAGGTCTTGGAATTGGTGGCATCAAGTTCCTGGGAATGGCATTTATCGGAGGGCTGAGCTGTGCTGCACCTTGGTCTCAGCGTCCCTTTGCAACAATGTAAGAGTGCTGAAGTTTGAACAAGGAAGGGAATAATTCTTGTTTAAATATCTTTTCCAAGGGCCCAANTGGTGGCATTAAGTTCCTGGGAATGGCATTTGTCTGAGGGCTGAGCTGTGCTTTGTCTCAGCGTCCCTTTGCAACAATGCAAGAGTGCTGAAGTTTGAACAAGGAAGGGAATAATTCTTGTTTAAATATCTTTTCCAAGGGCCCAAGCATTCATATGCCTTTACTTTTATCAACCGTCCATCCGCCTAGATCTACTTTGGCTTTAAGTTGTTTGGTATTCTCTCTTATACGCTTGTAGGCACTGTGCCTACAGTCTCAAGTGTTAGAAAAGGACATTGTGCTTTCCTGGTAGGAGATAAAGTAAGAAGTAGAATAGTTAAATTCGAAGAAGCTGTCCAGATATGTGTCCTAGGTGGGATTTGTTTGATCAGTCTCCATCATACTGGACAGTACAGCCCCGATTGGCCTTGGAAAGATCACTGAGAATCTTCTGCACCCACACGAGTCACACAGCTTTGTCTTTATCTTTAAAAAATATTATGCAACCCTCAAAACTAAGAGAGCTAACAGTCTGTCCTCCTGCCAACTTGCCTGTCTGGTTTCCTGCAGCATAAGAAGATGGGGAGATCTTCCAGGCTTGCCTCCCCCGTGCCTCCTACCCAGCGCTTCCTTGCATCTGCCGAAGTCTCTTCTCTCTCAGCTTTCCTGTCCCGTTAACAGCACAAAGATCCCAGGCAGTGCCAAAACCATCCTCCCCAAGACTGGAAGGTGACCCAGCTAACCTGTGAAGCTTATACTGTCTCCAGTCCAAACAAACTTCAAAAGATATTAAAAATGCTGCACACAAATGTGGTACACTCCCATCTGAGAACAGAAGCAGCATGTTGTCAGAGCAACAGAATAATTTAGCCTCGAAATTATGGATTGGAACTGTAAAAATGTATCCTGCATAGTTAGAAACAACTTCATGTTAGCTAGTCCAGTATATTAGGCTACTTAGGTCAGCAGTGAAGGTTATTTGCAGTAGAAATTCTGTATTTGTTGGAACATTTTTCTTCTGTATTTGTATTATTCCTAAGTCAGCATATACATATAGGTATACATAAATAGATGTGCATACATGTTTTTATATATACAAATATAACACAGATATATATGTGTATGTGTATTCAGATTGCTCTATGTTTTGAATTTTTGCTCTATGTATCTGAAATTAGATTTTCTTCAGACCTAATTTTTCGTAAAAACTTCATGTTTTTATCTCCAATTTATCTCTACTTCATGTATAATTCAAATAAGTTGTGATTTTCCTGTAGCAAGTTTCAGCAAAGGTCTGGATTTCAAAGAGGAACAAGAAGAAAGGGAAGATGCTTGGAGGTACTGATGAGGATCAGAAGAGTCTGCATCTAGGACATGCCCAGGTATCTTCCACTCTTGCTGAAAGAGCTTTTCTGGGAAGTGGAACCTGTGAAGGTTAAGCTGAAGACTTTCCACACAGTGTATTTTCGTGTGAAATAACGAGTTGCTACAGTTAAAAAGCTGAAGACAAGATTTCCAAGGGAGTCAAAATCTGTTTTTAGGTGCATCTAGATAAATGGTTAGATTTTCAGAAGTACTGCATTCCTGATGATCACCTTGGCTGCAGTTCTTCAGGACTTTGAAAAATAAGACCACTTCCACAAGTGCCAATCTGTGGATTAAGGTGAGATTGCTACAAGGAATGTTAATAATATGCACAGAGCTCTGTCCAGCATAGCTTTGGTAGAAATCAAGGTGCAAGAGGGATGAAGGAGGATTGTAGCTTTCCCTGTTCTTAGTATTCTCTTTTTCTCTTAAGTCGATTCATCTGTGTTTGTTTAACCCATTCTCTTGTGCCTGTTCCCTCAGACCTTCGTCTCTCTGCACATCCTCTCAGTCTCACTGCAAATTGGAGCCTTCTCAAGTTTTGCCATCTGTCATACTCAGCAGTACCCACTTTCAGAGGTGGTAGGAGGAATAATGAACTATATTTGATGTCTTTCTTACAGCCTCAACTCTCCAGCGTTATGTGTAAGTCATTTTTACTTTCTAAAGCAGAGGTGAAACTTTTATCCTCTTTAGGTGATTGAAAAGCCAGTCTTGGTTTCATGGGAATCACATTTGATGTGAAGTGTCTATTTTTCAGTTTCAGAAAATGCTGAGAATGTGACTGACTGCTTCTTAAAAGCTCCAGATAAGCAAGCAGATTTAGAAAACAAAAAATGGAGATCCCCATAGTGCTCTTTGGTTTAGCATTCTTATGCTTTTGAAGCCCATTCATGATTCTGGGGGCCCTGATTTCTGAACAGGAGGATCTGGCTGAGTTATACTCCCTTCACCATGAATGTAGGTCTTCTTTTTGCTCTGCCTGTTTTTTCACCTGCACAGACTACAGACCTTTCAGCCTGTCTCTTTGCTGTTGTATAGTGAATATCATAGCATGCTGCTGACCTTAACAGTAACCTTTTTATACTGTTACAGTAAAAATAATGCTTATCTAACAGAAAGAAACCAGCCCATGAAGGCATAAGTTTAGCAAAATGCATTCCTGCCTTCTAGTGCTAAAACATAAATGACACTGCTTGCCATTACTATCCAAAAAGCTGAAATTGAGCCTGCCTGTATAGACAAGCATTTCAAGATTGGGAAAACCAGCATTTCAGGAAGAAAATCAAAATAATGTATTTTGGGTGCAGTTAGGCAGCCAAAGACATTCCAAACAGAAATGCTTGCAGATTTTAGAGCTGGCAAGCTGTGCGTCCTAGTTCAAGACTCAGCCAGTGAATGCTCTGCTGTGGTGTGAAAGGAAGAGAGCCAGCTGAAGGCTCTCATTGCACATAATTAGATAGGAGCAGTTGCATGTGGGCTGTGCATGGGGAATATCAAGTCTTTGAAGATGGAGCAGGATGTCTGGTTCGGTATAATGTGATGAGCAGTATTAAAATCTCAGTGTACATTTTAAAAAACCCTGGAATTGGTTGACAAAATAGATTTGGGATGCCACATATATTGCTCGGTGTGACATAAAAGGGAGATGGCTTCCTTTTGAAAGTGCAAGGCAGGAATATCTCTATGTGAAAAAAATATCGAATTGCTGTCACTGGATACAATGTCCATTCTATTTCAGAGATGAAGTCTTTAATTTGTCAGAAGCTATTTTATTAGATCCTTAGGATTAATTCCTTTCTGACAGGATTGGAGTAGTCACAAACAAAGAAAGGGAGACAGGAGGAAAATTCTGTTTTAGGCAGGGAAATCTGCCTTCTTCTCTAACCTGAAGTGATTGATCCTTTTTATACCAAAACCTCCCTGGCTAAGGGGTGGATATGTCATGATGCAGCTTCTGTTCAGTTGTGTTCATATTGTACAAAGTGAGCAGACTACCTATACCATTCCCATTATGTTCCAGAAACAAATATTTTTTAAATACTCTTTTGTCTCATTTCTAGTCTGCAAAACAAATGTTGGATGATCCTGACTTGAAATACCTCAAAATGACCTGAAGACAGTAAACGTGCTTAGAATTCTCCAAATGGGATAATACTCATTTCCATTATGGAAGGATTACAGTGGAGCAAATGGAGAACTACAAGTGGAGGCAGAGGTTGGGGATGAGGGGAGATAAGTTTACTTCTATTGCTGGTGACCAGAGTGAGAAAGGCGCTGAAATCCAGCACATCTTTTCACCTTAACTGTATGAAGTGCACGAAGTTAGATTCATTGAACAGTTTCAAACTTGAGGACTACTGAAAAGGAGGAACAAAGTTATGAGCTTGTGGCTTATGGGTGAAAGTTAATTCAGTTGGAGGTAGTGTGTGGATTTGAACACAGTAGCTCTTCCAGAATATCTCTATGTGAGATATTCTTTATCCTTTTGCACTGTTAGGAAATTCCAATGGTATAAGAGCAGGCACAAAATCATTTCAATGGTGATAAATGGATCCAGCATAAGTGTAAGCAGATTTTACCCATACCCCAAATATCCCTCTCCAAATTTACCCGGAATAAACTTCATAATTTTGGTTAATATCATGTAGTGAGGGTCTTAAAAAGCAGAGGGCATATTTACTTTGATTTGACATATGCAAAGCCTCATAGCAAGAGGTGGGAAAGTGAAGTCTCATTGAAGCTCCTGTTTCCTGCAAGAAGAGAGCTAAGAAGTACCCTTCCTTTCTTTCCAAGGACATGCCACGGAAAGGACAGAGCTTCCATGAAGGTTCTAGGACCCAGTAGCCCATTAGCAATTTTTATGTTAGCTCTGATTTTAATCACGTGGAGCCAAAACTTTCTGAATTGAATGCAAAGATTTCCACTACCTTTGCATGCCTGATTGCACACTATCAATGCAATGAAAGAGTAGGAGTAGCCAATAGGTTCTGTATGTTGAAGTTGTTCTTTCTGACCTTAGTATTCCTTTGCCTAAAGAGCACCTATAGATTTCCCTGTAAAGTTGTTGTTTCTGAGGAAAGTCTACCCATCTATTACAAGATGAATAATTTCATCTTCTCTGGTCCCTTAGAAACTTCCAAAGACAGGAATCTGTAGCTTTGCAGCTACTTAGGACCAGCAGAGCAGCATATTGACAGTACTGCGTTACAGGCTGGGGACCGACCTACTGGAGAGCAGCTCTGCTGAGAAGGACCTGGGCGTCATGGTGGACGACAGGTTGACCATGAGGAAGCAGCTGGCCTCGTGGCCAAGAAGGCCAGTGGGGTCCTGGGGTGCATTAAGAGGAGCATCTCCAGCAGGTCGAGGGAGGGGATCCTGCCCCTCTACTCAGCCCTGGTGAGGCCACATCTGGAGCACTGTGTCCAGGTCTGGGCCCCACAGTACCAGAGGGATGTGGAGCTGCTGGAGAGAGTCCAGCGCAGGGCCACGAGGATGATCAGGGGCCTGGAACATCTGCCCTATGAGGAGAGGCTGAGGGAGCTGGGCCTGTTCAGCCTGGAGAAGAGAAGGCTGAGAGGGGATCTAATCAGTGTGTATAAGTACCTCAAGGGAGGCAGTGAGGAGGATGGTCCTGGCCTCTTTTCACTGGTGGCCACCGACAGAACTGGAGGAAATGGCCACAAACTGAAGCATCAAAAGTTCCACAGGAACTTAAGGAGTGAGGGTGCCAGAGCACTGGCACAGGCTGCCCAGAGAGGTGTGGAGTCTCCTTCTCTGGAGATCTTCAAGACCCGCTTGGATGCAGCCCTGTGCCACGTGCTCTAGGTGGCCCTGCGTGTGCAGGGGAATTGGACTAGATGACCTCTAGAGGTCCCTTCCAACCTTAGGCATTCTGCGATTCTATAATTTGTATTTGGGAGTAATTTTCAGGAAGGTGCCTTTACCATACATTGCCCACGAGATGGCAGCCTGTACAGTACAAAAATAAGGCCTGTTTGTGACTGCAGGAGATGAGGGTTGCCCTGTAGATATGGGCTGCCAAGGAGCACCAAGGGCTTACTCTGCACATAGTCTAAGCATTCATATAGTGCCATGTTGAGGTGCCAGTCCTCACATATCACCACAGGATCAGACCAGGTGGGAGGGAGGGAAGACAAGCCGAGGAGTATGGAAATGCCACAGAGAAATCAGAGAAGCTGTGATATTTAGAGGTATAGCAAGGAAGTAACGTCCCTGGAAATACAGAATCTGGAGGTGGGGTGCAATGACAGCACCTCAGAGGCAGATGGCGAGAAGATTACTCTCTGCTGGTGGTGACAGAAGCACTGAGCTTGTAGTGCAATAAATACAGATGAGCACAGGGGGGTGCTGCTCTTTTTCTAACTTTGCATAAACTGTATTTGTCCTCTGCACCTTGGTGTCACTGACTCACAAGCTTCAGAAGGACACATGCTTGTTCATCCTGGAGCAAAGGTCTAGGGGAAGCTACCAACTGAATAGCCAGAGGTGGTTGCAACTTTCTAGGTGACAGTTAAAAAAAAAAAAAAAACTCACTTGCACCACAGACTGTGCTGTTAGATGGTGACCAGCCACAACCATCAGTCCTCTGGATAAGCACTCATCAAGCAGGTCTGTCATCCTGCAAAATGGTATCCTAAGGATTTAACTATGGGGCAAGTGAGGTCGTGGGTAATTTTACTTTCACCTGTAGGCATTAGTCCACAACCCTGAATTGAGTATTGTTTGCATCTCTTAGTTAAGTACCACCTAGTAGCAAGGGCATGAAGATCCCTCTCAGAGCAGTTCCTACAGGGCTATACAACATCTTTATTTGCAGGATGGCAGAATATAGCTACCCATAATTTGTCCTCATTTTTTTTCTCAGAAACATGCAGAAATCAGGAGTGCTGCTTCCAGCACAAAGGGTGGGAAACCCCCTGAAGTGCATATGAATGAAAGGTAAAAAAGTTGGAGTCAGTGCAGAGAACTAACTGAATTCAGTATGCTACAAGGCTTGAAATCTAGTTGTTGGTATTAGAATAGTATTTGTTACCATGGCCAGGATTGAGGTGAAGTGGTTGTTATGGGCAAGTGTGACACAGAGCAGGAGATGGACTTTATTCTGAAGAGCTAGTGCAGCAAGATGGATAATGCTTGGGTAAGGAAATGGCCACATGGCAAATCGGAGGCAATCTGACAAGAAAGCCCAGAAAGCCACTACTTGCTCATGAGTCCAAGTTGCCCCAAGTGCAGGACAAGCTCACTACCTTTCCAAAAAAAGAAAAGAAAAGAAAAGAAAAGAAAAGAAAAGAAAAGAAAAGAAAAGAAAAGAAAAGAAAAGAAAAGAAAAGAAAAGAAAAGAAAAGAAAGAAAGAAAGAAAGAAAGAAAGAAAGAAAGAAAGAAAGAAAGAAGATGGAATTAGAGAAAAATGAGAAAATTTAACAATTTTTTTAAATGTCAATCCATGTAGAGCTGGAGATGTTCTATAGAAGCAGAAGTATAGATATTGGAGGGGGCTTGTAACAGACAAAACAGAGATCTTGGTGTTTGCGCAGAGTATCCCAGGAGTTACCAGCTGCCCCTCATCCAACTGCACCTTACTGATGCCCTGCTACTCTTAGAGATTAAAAACCCTTGAAAATAAGGCCTGTTTTCTTTTTTTNTGGAATTAGAGAAAAATGAGAAAAATTAACATTTTTTTTTTTAAATGTCAGTCCATGTAGAGCTGGAGATGTTCTATAGAAGAAGTATAGATATTGAAGGGGGCTTGTAACAGAGTATCCCAGGAGTTACCAGCTGCCCCTCATCCAACTGCACCTTACTGATGCCCTGCTACTCTTAGAGATTAAAAACCCTTGAAAATAAGGCCTGTTTTCTTTTTTCTGCTACAGTTCAGTATCCATTTGTCAAGGACACTATCAGACATGCAGTTCATGGATCTCTAAGCAACTGCTTGGGGTTTCCTTATGGGCCTTCAGTAAGTGAAGCAGCCTGCCAAGCCAAATTCTGGGCTCACAACTCGGGGCATGGTTGACAGGATCAGGTCTTAATATAAAATGTTAAATGCTAGGCTTCAGGGTAGTTTATAATCCTTTCTCCTTCTCCCCTTGTAGTCCTACTTTTATGAGAAAATGCAGGATCCATTTTTCAGAAGACTCTGTTTTCTTGTAACCCTTAGCTGAGCAGTCCTCAGTCAGTGATCTTTACCTTTTGTAACTGCTGCATCCCTGGTAAAAAATCGTAGCTACACTACTATAAAAATATGGGGATTCTTTTATTTCCAACCTATGTAATGTGAAAAACACTGTAACTGGCATGCTCCCAAGCAAAATATACTGAAATATCAGTCTGCTCCTGCTTGAGGCTTAGATCCTTCCCAGCCCGCCTTCTCTTCTGCCCTACAATATCTGCATGTCTTGCCCTCACCTCCTGGCATGAAGGTGCATGAGGCTGTACCCAGCCCACCTTCTCTTCTGCCCTACAATATGTCTTGTGCTCACCTGGCATGAAGGTGCATGAGGCTGTAGAGGGAAGGACTTTTGTGAATGATGCAAAACTATTATTATTAACCATGTATTTAAAAATGTAAATGGCTGCTTTTGTTTAGGGTTGAATGTTCAAGACCTGCCAAAAGCAATTGAGCTTTCATTTTCTACTCAGAGCTGCACTAAACCAGGGCATTTTAATGCAACACTTCATACAGAGATAAGAGCATATCTACAAGCACTTAGATGTGGAAGTTTTGATTTAATGTTTTAATGACAATCTTTCGTATTTTGATTGTTCCCCTCCTCTGGTGTTTTGTTTGGTTTCTGGCACATTTCCAAGGGTATCAGAAGAAGAGGGAATAGCAATTTGACTCAAATTCAGTCAAAGTGCTACAGAGTTGTGCAGCTCTGTCACGATGTCTCTACCTGTGAACCCAGGTCTAGAGCCCATCACATTGCTCTGACAGTACAAGTAGTTGTCCGCATGGTTTCATGCTTTAAGGTCAGGAAGAATCAAAGCGGTGCAACGTGCTCAGTTAGCAGTGAAAACATTTCAAAGCTGAGTCCTCGTTTTGCTTTCTAAAGAATGTCTTGTTTCTAAAAGCTTTGTGTCACATGGAGGCTGTTTCATAAAATGCCAGGATGCATAACTAAGTACCAAGATACCAGAGAAACTCTCTTGCAAGCACCAGCTGGAGTTTACCTGAATTTGTTCAGCTGCTGCCTTTTAGTCAATAATGGGACTCTTCTTAAATGAAACAGCATAGATTTTATTTTCCTAAGAAAAATTGGAAGGATCATATTTGAAATCTTCTGGGAAATGTTTTTTAAAAAATACCATGGATTATATCTGTACATTCTATCAACTTTCCAAAGCATTTCAATTCCTCTCTTGCACTGACATTTAACATTAAAAAGAAAGAGGCTGGCAAAACCTGATTAAACCAGACTCAAGTCTGGGGTGAACTGCTTCAGAACCAACATTAGTCCCTAATCCTGGAGAGATTTAATCCTAATGCCTGCACAGAGTTTGGGAACAGCAAAAAGTTGGCAGAGACCAACAGAGACCCATATATGTATTCTTGAACTGCCTTTGTACAGCTTGGTGTCTCGGGAATTTATAACACCCAGGGAGTGGTTTTAAATTATATCTCCAAGTTTTGTTAGCATGGACGCTAGCAAAGAGGTGTCACTGTGTGCCCAACCTGCTCTCTTTGTTCTCTCCGAACAAGCCTTTTTATTCCTTGTAACAAACATGGATCTGACCCCTTTGGAAACTGTCCATCTCTCGCTAGGGATTCACTAGACAGAATCAATGGATAAAACAAAGATGTATCTCAGTGAGCTGGATCTTATAGCAAACACAGAAGAATTAAGCACAAACATAAAAGCCAGCATCTGCATAAGTAACAGACATAATAAAGGTTTAAGGATGCTAACTTCTTGCAGTCAAAGTCTTTCCTAAAGCTCATGAAGTTAATCCTGTATCTAAGTGCTTTGTTGGCCTGGAAGCTAAGAAATACCTTAATATTGAACAGCAGTGTTGCTAGATACTTTGCTGGTCTCCAATCACATTCTATAAAATTATGCGTTACTCATAGGATTTCTTAATTAGTGTGCCTGTTCCTTGGAATTTCTTTTTGCCAACTCCTTTTCTTCTTTTAACAGATAATTAATACACAAAATGTAGCATGGAATCATTTGTAAGCAAAGAAAGATATACAGTGACACTTCTTTCTCTGGCACAATTGTGAAAAAAAACAGAAATGAGAAACTGTAGTGGCAGAGTTCTTAGAATGCTTTCTCCACTTGACTTACTTCTAGCCTTAAGTTTTCAGTAGTACAGTGGCTGATGAATATTAAACAAAGTCTACACACATTTCTTAGTTTTGCGCTACAGACTCTGTAGGGAGATTCTTTTTTACAGTGCCATTCTCTGAGCCCTCAGTTCCATTCTCATATTCTCAGGTTGTTCTGAGGGACAAGTGACAGGATCAGAATGATTATATTCTGCAAGGAATCGGTACAGAGTAGAAAAACAATTGGCAGATGCTCCCTTAGACTGTTTGAAACTTCTTTGAAGAATAATTACCTTGCAGGGGACCTGCAGTAGCTGGATTTCCTACCCAGCTACCCATTTATCTGTAAGATGATTGTAGCCTGGAGAAATGGTGTGCTTTGAGGTATTTTTGCTGGTCTGGAGAAATGGTTTATGATGAGAGAATGGGGAATTAGCTAGAGGCAGTATAGAAAACAAACCCAGCTGGGGAGGTCCATGCCAGGCTTCAAAAGAACAAGCAGCGACAGAAATGGGGAAATCCCCTCTGAGCAGAGTGAAGCATAAAGGGGAGCTAAGTGGTGGGGTAGGCAGCTGGTCATTCAGATGACTTTATTCAAATGACAGATTAGTGATTTGACTAGCAACCAAGTAGAACAGAAGTGAGTGGTTATCAGTGTGGAGAATAAAGCCCCAAATGGCTAGTCTTGGCCAGCTGTGATCAGCAAGCAAGCAAGCACTGACTGAGGCCCCATGTGCTCTAGCAGCTCAACAGGTGTAAAGAGTCCAGGTAATAAAACAGCATCAGGCAACATCAATTAGAGGGCTGGGTTTTGGTTAAATGCCTGAGTTGGAATTTGTTAAGGACTTCCTGATGTTGGAGGCAATGTTGGACAAGATATTGGCAGAGGATCTACTCTCAGTGGGAAAGACAATTTGCTCCAGCACCTCAGGGAGGATGGCTCCCCTTGAGCCTCGCCTCTATGGGGTTATTTCCTCTGTGCCTTAGATCCCATCATAGCTGCTCAGTTTATCAATGTCCTTGCTGCTTCTCAGGATATTACTACAGGTAATCTTAAAGCTGAGCAATGAGATACAGGGTTGAATGGCTTGAAGTGATCTGAATAGAATTGGCTAAGGAATTAGTTTAGTCCAGGTTTCCAGAGCTGTCAGTACTCTGACTTTCCAAAGTATGAAAATGAAATGCAAAGAAAGGGACTAAAAGAGAAAGATACCAATGACGCTCCATAGTTCATCAGCATCATCTCTGAAAGAAAGTAGCAAGGTTGAAAAGCTTGCTGGAGACATTATGTTACTTGTACAGGAGAGATACATGGGTAATNGATACCAATAACACTCCATAGTAGGCTAGGCGAGTAGGGCTACTCAGCAGTTCATCAGCGTCATCTCTGAAAGAAAGGAGTAGCAAGGTTGAAAAGCTTGCTGGAGACATTATGTTACTTGTCCAAGAGAGATACGGGCAATAAAACAAAGTAAAAACTTTTGCTTTTTCACTTATATGTGAGAATTAGCATTTAGTGGTTCTTGGCATTTTCTTGCTTAAAATGGAGTGAAAGCAAGCCCTGCTCTCTGTACTCAGGAACTAGCAAAGTATTTAAGCATATACATAGCATTAGGCATGTGACTCATCATCCCCTCTATATCCACAGATGTCCCTCACTCTTGCAACTAAATATGTGCTAAAGTGATCTGTTAAAGCAGAGCCCAGGAGTCTGATGTGCAGCTTTGAGCTCATCAGTATAAAAGTAGTTCTAACAAGCAGGTCTAGAATTATAGACCAGTCAGCTTGGCTTCATTCCTGGAAAAACACTGGGACAAATAATCAAACAGATTATGCGTGGCCACCTAAAAATAAATAAAAGGGTTGAGTAACAAGGAGCATGGTTTTATTGAGATCTGAGATTTTTCAAGCAATCTGTTTTCCTTTTACCATAAAGTAATAGGCCGTGATGTTGACTGATTTTTTGAATTGGTTTCACTTGCACTCCTAGAAGCTCTGTGTAGGTGAAAATGCTCCATCTTGAGTCCAAAGCTGGTCAGCCATTTGCTTTCAAGAAAACTACAGCAATCTGCAGCAAGCTAAAATGATGTATTTGAGGGATATCTTGACTGCTTTATTGTGTGTGGTGAAGATCATGAAGAGAGGATATGCAACTTCTGCTTGTAGCTGATGCCATGTTGGAAGAGGCTGTGAATACTTTGGAATTTGATATAACCTTAACAAGCTAAGTATGTGGGGTGCTTTTGTTTCTTAAAGTTGTGCTTTAACTGAGACAGTGTGTTGTGTATCTGTTGGTTTCACAGGCTGATGATGGGACGTAATCCTCCAGAGTGAGGTTTTCGTAGCTCTCCTAAACAGGATGAGGTGATAGCCCTATATAATGCAGAGAAGTTGATGACTAGGTAGGTATTTTCATCATCTAATGGTTCACTGAATGCTAATACTTGGGGTTTTTTTGTCTTGTAGTTTTTTTCCGCTTATAAATTGTGTTGCTAGCTTTTTGGCTCTCCTTCCCTCTCTGCTTTATTCCTAGAGTCTGTTTTTTCTCCCCACCCTAGTTAACGTTTGGATTCTCAAGCTTCCTAGAAGGTAATTTCTGGCTCACAGCTGTCTGCACATAACAGATCCATTACATGTGATGGTGGGAAACTGAGTTTGTGATGTTTCACTTGACATGTGATAATGTAATCATTTATATTGATTACAATTCTCTTTGAAAGCTCTGTTTCTGTTACCTGCAGGAGGTAACAGAGGAGATTACCTTCATCTAGTCACTTATTTTTAACAGAAGAGATATTTATATCTACAAGGACATTTTAAGTCAGCTACTTCTTGCTTTACTTAACTATCATAGAGCACTTCCTGCTCTTCCAGCTAAGAAAAATGTATTCTTGTATAATTCACAAATGCAGAAGAACCAAGATAATAAGAGAGGACTCTTGCTTAGCTTCTGTACTCACTTCCCAAGTGAACCATTTGCTCAAAGTCTCCTCACAAAGAGATCTGATTAAGAGACAGAATAACTGACATCTGATGAGCTTGTTCTCAGTTTTCTGAAATCCAAATGCAGCCAGACTTTTGACAAGGTTCAGGTCTGTATGTAAGCCTTGAGCAAGATGTTTGATTTCAGACAGTGGAAAGTAATGGTTTGGCAATTACCCAAAGTCTTTCTGGAACACAAGCATCTCATAGGACACCAGGTTACAATTCCAAACCCCTCAGCTTTCTCTTTGTCCCCATGACAATTTCCATTAAGATTCTACAAGTTTAATTTCATTGTCTGTACAAAGAATCACATTTTCACATCAGTTGCTTCTTTTACCATTGCAAGGAGTCTGCTAAGGTTAATAGCACAGTCCATACAGGATCAGAGCCTTAATGTCTTTTTTGTTATTGTTACTCCCCAGCCCACACCTTAGTTAGAAAAGAAGATGAGGAACTTCCTCTGAGACCCCTAGACTAGATACAATGATTCAACCACAACAGTGGACACTTAAAATTTTGATTCTTATTTGATGTCTTCTGCTGTAGTGTGATCCAGGATAGTGTCATTGTCATGCAAATCCTAGGATGTGTAGAAGCATCTAATTCTTTTTTTTTTTTTTTTAGTATTGCTGAATTATATTAGAACAGAAGTGAACACTGCTACTTCTGTGGCGAGAAACTCTAATAAGAAGCAGTATTTTGAGCCCTGCCCTAGCTATAAGTTGGCCTGTGATACTGTGAAGTGCACCATGCATCTAAGTGGTGTAGTGGAAAAATAATCTTTTTTCTTATTTAAAAACAAATCAACCAAAACCAAAGAACAGAAACAAAGCATTTCTTGCAGTTGTGTTCTTATATACTACTCAGAGCTTGTACAATGGCATTGTCGGTAGATGTTTTTTCCTGTATTGTTTCCCTAGGAAATGCCAGAATGCCCTTCAGAGGAAGGAAATGCCCTGCAGAGCAGGGAAGGGGCCTCCTCCTTGAGCTCTGCCTCAGAGAGGGTCATGTTGCGGAAAGCTCTGTCCTTAGTAGCACCACCATCAATTTAGGGATTCTCTCAACTTCTTTCAAAGTCAACACTAAGCCTTTTAAATTATTTTATACTGATATACCAAGAGACTTTTTGTTTTAATTGTTTTTAGCGCTCTGTATTTAAAGAGATGAAAGCAGAACTTAAGGCAGTCACTCCTTCTACTTAAAACCATGCTGAATTGCTCATGATGAGTAATATGTTGTGAGAAAGGTCTCTGCCTCTCTGGAGTGTGTGTTATGTCTTGTAATGTGATGGTAACAACATAAATGACGTGATATGAAATGGTGTATGGAACTACTCTGTAGCAAACAGACTGTGGCACCACCAGCCTTACTGCTTTGAACTCTGTGGAGCTGGTGCTGTTCCACGCTGTTGCCAATTGTGCCTTTTTCTCCTTATCTGGCTGCTTTTATATTTTTCATGTTTTTTCTTTTCAGCATCTAGTTAATGAATTCTTAAAGAAGGGGCTGCTAGTAAATCATCTGTTAAAGGAAATGCTATGGGAGAAGCCCAAGATCCAACTGCATTTTGTCCATGCAGCTTTACAAAGGGCTATTTCCAGTGCAGGTGAGAACGCATGTGGCTCCATTTGCCAGCCTGATAGAAGGGGTGCTTTGGAGCATGATGCCTGTCTGGTTAGTTTGCACATGTCCTGAGCCCTGACTTCTCAGTATTGTAAACTTGAATCCAGCACAATGAGGACATACTACTACATGTGGCCAAAGGAGTTGTTGTGGAAGTTGTTGGATTTCTAGGCATTGGGAAATCCAGTAAATAGCTGCCCCAAGCATTGGCATGGCCACCCACTGCTAAAAGGAGGACTATAACTCCATACAACTGGTAGCCTGATGGCAGCTGGGGAAACTAAGCTGTTTTATGCTTGCGGAGGATCTGGCTTGCTTGGTTACACCTAAAGATTCATTCCTATCTATATATTCATTAAAAGAGTGCAGCTCTAAAATGGCATTGTAATCTTTATATGTAATAACTAGATATATGAACCAGGACATGAGGAGTAAAAGTCTCTTCCTACTCTAAACTGCAGGCAAATTCTGTGGAGTAGCCTAAATGCAGAGTCCTTAAACATGAATGGCTGTACATCAGCAGCAGGGCAGGCAGGAAAGCATCACTCAGTGAAACGCCTCCCACACCCAGGGCAGCAGCTGAGGGCTCAGATAGCAGTGCTGCACGTGGGGAGATCCAGAAAAGCAAGGTGGTCACGTAACTGCACTCACGTGAAAAGTGTGCTTGTCTCCTGAGCCTGGGATGCTGAAGTGGCTGCCCTTGTGTGTGGGTTGGAAACTGCTACTGCAGATAGTCCAGCTCCAGCCATACTGCTTAACTTTCTTTTGTTGCAGAAGTGAGTGCATGTTAGAGATGCAGAAAATGCTGGCCAGCATCCCAAGTTTTCAGCTAAATATGAAGTGATTTGATCAATGCAGGTGCATAAGAGGCTTCAGTAAATGTTTGTGTTGATGAAATAAAAAGAATCACAAATCCCATTACCCTAATTGTTCTTAAATTGTTTTCCTACTCTGTCCTCCCTCACTTTCCTCCCTTTATTTTTTTGTTTTTATTTTTTTCTCAAATGCAGTAAAAATACAACGAGATTTCTGGGACTCATGGTGCTAGCTACCTGAAATGCTTCCCAGGCATTCACTGTGGAGGTGAAGAATACCTGCACAGGATATCTGTATGATTAACCACCGTTCAGGGGAGCAAAGTCCCCAGAGAATGGCCTGAGAAATGGAAAGAGATGGCTACTGTGAAAATGATTACTCTGAGGAGTATTTAGCCTAGTGGGATGCTGTTTTGTACCTTATTTTTTAACAGGCCTACAGACACCTTGCACATATACGAAGGAATATCATTAGCTTTTAGCTTCCTTATTGAAATATTGTTGAGTAGTGAAAAAATGTTGGGGGAATGTTGTTTGTTTGGCATCTGTGTTTTGTTTGTGTGACCTAGACCCCTCCATTTTTCCACCACCACTGGCATTTTGGTTCTATTGGGAAACAGTATTTTGGCCACAAGAAATTATGCCATATAAAGGCCAGATCTGTGCCCCTGTAACGAGACAAGAAAGAAGCAACTTTCTGGTGGGGGTCACGTGAGAACATGTAGATCTTGGACGGGCAGTTGCTAAAGTTCTAAGGTATATAACAGAGGGTTTGATTGCTATAGATTTATAGCCCAATTAGAATTTTCAAATGGTTCAGAATATAATCTGCTTTGAAGAGTATAGTTTTGGTTATCTTCTCTGAAAAGTTTCATGCCAATTTGTAAAAGTTTCATGGGTTTTTGAAAAACTCAGGTTTTAATGGCATAATGGCAGTGAGGACTTCCAAAAAGATAAAGGCAAAATCTTTTGGAGTAGGCTATAGGGTCAAGTTACTTTTGTTTTCCATTATTGATGTAATTTTCAAGATTGTTTAAAGGAATCGAGTCTGTGTTCCTACCACAATTAAAAGCAACCAGGCACTGAGATCCTTCAATCAGCTTTAGGAATATCAGTCTGCAACTTCAGTGTTAGTGCAACGTAATTTGGGTTAAGGACATTTCTAAGAGCAGCTACAGTATAATTTATTTCATGGTAGTATTGCCTTACAGTCATAATCTCATGCTCACATGCAGCTGAGGACCTGAAAGCTTTACAAACAAATGTTAGGCTATCTTAAAGTCTTCAGGCAAGCAAAACTTCTTTTGGAGGCTTTGGGAGCTTTGTTCACACAAAGCCTGTACAATCAAACCACGAATGCTGTTTCGCGTACAAGCTTGTGGTAGTGTCCTTTGCGTGGAGCTCACTCTGGGGGCAAAGCAATAGCCACTTAACAGCCCACACAACTCGCACACAGTAGTTTGGAGGAGAAAATGATGAAGGTTAGCAACTGAAATTGCATGCAGAGGTGATGTGGCAGAATCTGATTACTCACCCAGAGAGTTGAGAACTTTCTGTCAAAGCAGATTGTAAGGTCAAAATTGAGTTCTGACTTTCCTGGAAAATTCTGCAGAATATGCAGTATTGTCATGATTAATATAATGGATTGCTTGCCAAATATGTAAAGGCTGAAACCTCAGCCTTTTCAGGACTGAATGAATGACTCTAGCATGTTTTCTCCCAATGCTTTTGCATTCTGTAATTAAAATGTTTGCTTTCAATTTCACCTGATATTAAGCTGATTTAATGTCCCACAGAAACAGTTTTGAAAGCTTTCATTTTTTTTTCCTCTCTGGACCTAGCTCCCTGGGTGGGTAACATCTCATATTACTTGGACTGTTCTGAGCTGTGGATTTTGAAAATGAAAAGCAAGTTGTAGCAGTTTTCTTCTCAGCAGAGTTATTCATTTCATCTCAGATGCTCTTTTTACAGTGCATATTGGTATCCCAGAGTGTACAGTACAGCCTTACAGTGTACAACCCAGAATTTCAGTGGCCCCTTCCTTACAGATTAGGCCTGCAAGTTGAAGGCTCGTCTTGCCCCTTGCCAGGGGGCACCTTCCTCCTTCAGCCCCATTTTTCATGGTCCTGCATTTGAAGCCACCATTCAGAATTGTCCCCTGCCAGGAACTCGTCACTGTTGATCCCAGCTATTTTCCTTCCTGTAGCTTCTTTTGATTGTAGCATTGCAGTATTAATCAGTGTTGCTCCATGGGTTTTCTTTCCTGTAGAAACACATTTGGACAGCTTTAGCTTTTCAGTACTGTTGAATCATTTCATTCAACTTCATTCAGGTTATCACTTTATTGCATTACCTCCCTTATCAGATCTGCAGTACTTCACTGCTAATACAAGGCTAGGCTGCTGGGCTGGGGCAGAATAGACTAATGTGATTTTCCTTGTCACCCACACCTTCAGTGTGGCACCTACAGCAAGTTTGATGGGCCAGTCCAAAACTCATGAACCTCAGTCTAAAGATGCTACTGAGATCTAAGCACATGAAGGTTGATTTTCGGGATAGAATCCCTCTGCATAAGCAAGAAAAGATCACATCAAGGAGTAGAGACACCTAGGAATTCATTTTATTTTTATTTTTTATCTGCCCTTTCTCTATTGATATCTGTGGCTTTACAGGTACTTAGGGCAGTGTTTACCACTTAAGGAACCATAAGCCCGAACTGGTGGCCTGCTGCAGGTGGCTGTGCCTCAGGACCGGCTCTGCAGGGCCAGGTCAGTGCAGAAAGGATGCATCAGGCATCTGCTTGCTATAGCGGGCAAGAGGCTGATCCCAGGCCCGTTCCTCTGGCTGAATCTGAATGGGAGAGCTGGTATTGCAGGGGATGCTGGTGAGCTGTTCTGGGCCTGTAGCTAAGCTGCGAGCATGTTGCCTCACCTCTCAGTTTTGGGGCTTCACCAGGCGTGCGAGTAACTGCAGACCTGTCATCTTCAGAAAAGCCAGTGCCCTGTTCAGTGGGCAGAAAAGGACTGCGACACAGAAGGCTGCAAACAGAAAAGTGCTACTGTTTAACTGCTGGTCCCATAACACAAGGAAGCATTAACTTGAGCAGGAGAGCAAGTGTCTACAGTGTGGCCTTTATGGATTTTTAAGGTGGAGAAACTCTCACTTTTTCCCTATTTCATGAAGGACAGCTTAGCTGCTGCTCTTAAATATTTGCCTGGCACTCTTCACTCAGGGAAGTGTGTGGGATCCTTTCCCCACACCTACCTCTAGTATGAAGGTCTTCTAAGCCCTAAGAACAACCTCAGATGGTGGCAGATCTTATATGAGACTTATCATGCAAATAAGTATCATCAATAAAGTAAATAACTATATGTGAATGGGACAAGTAAATAGATAGCTTGAAGTCCCACTGTAATTGTGTGGTAATTTATATTCAGGAAATCTTTCTCCCTACAAACAGTTAGCACTGACAACAAACCTCTTGCTCTGCTGCAGCATTTGCTGAATCAGTTGTGTGTGGGAGAACTAGCCAGGAGTTTCATATTAATGAAAAGGCTTATTGCCTGAGGCATTCCCCCATCTAGATAGTGTCCAAGAAATGCAACATATTCAATTGCACTTGACTGCTACAGGCTGCTTCCTACCTGGGGCCTTGAAAACTTTCTTCCATTTGCAAGAGGCTTTCCTCTTGGGTAACATGTTTGCATGTGATTCCTGTTCTTCCCATATGAGGATCGATGGCTTCTTCATCATTCCATACGTGCCTGCCAAATTAACAGGATATGAGCTATGTTAACTTCCAACAGTTCATTTTTGAATTATATTTTGCAATGACATAAATGGATGCATATGAAATATTGCCACTTGCAACTACTTTTTAATTAAAACCTGAACACACTGTGCTATATAGAAGCCACATAATCTGTCAAAGAATTTAAAGGGGAAGCCATATTTTGCAAGATTTGCAGCATTGTAGATAGAGCTGACTGAAAGACAGTTATTCCTTCCTGTACCCTTTGAAATTTGTTTTTACAAAGTTCCACTGCAATCTGGAATCTTTAATTTTTGCTGGTTGTTTGAAGTTATTTTCATGAAAGCTTTGGAAATGTTCCTTTTGGTTATACAAAGAGGCCACACTAAGTAAGTGAAAAGTCTACTGGTATGAACCATCTAACACACTTGAAAAGGCTCAGCAACACACGGAGATGTCAGATTACTTGTAGAAGGTCAAATTAGCAAATTACATTTATCAGGATCAAAGCAAACAAAATACTTCTCAAGAAATACTTCTTAAGAAAAATCAAATGGCTATTAATAAAAATTCGTCACTCTCTAGGACTGGTTCTCTTTAAGGCACTTACTGCCTTCATAATTGTAGGCTGTTGTGTCTGAACATCACGCAGGGACAAATTCAGCTCTGACTTAAGTCTTCTGCTCTGTAGGGCAAATGAATCATAACTGGGGCCTGTTGGTGAAATAATGTATAATGTTGGTGGTTTTGTCTGCTTACTTGACTGCTTTTAAATTAGAGCATCAAAGGGCTCAGGCCCACAAGAGACAACATCAGCTCAAGGGGTCATATTTTGTTTAAAACTGGTGGCTGCTCAAAGTTATCTCCAAACAGTGCACGATGGGGAAAGAGAAAAGGGGGACTGCTGCCTAGAGACCTGAGAAAGAAGGGACAGACAGTTGGAAGAAGCTTCTTGAGGAAAGTATTTCCTTATTGTCCTAGTGAGAGGCCAAGGAGAAGTCCGGCTGGAGCTTCCTGCCTGAGCTTCGACCTCTCTGTGTTGTGTTTGGCAAAAGCTGTGAAGAGCCCTGCTGCGTGGTGCTTTTGTCGGTCCAGACTTTGCAAAAAGTGACTCAGACTGAATCGCTCTGCTTTACATCTATGCTGCAGTTTAAGTCTTGATGTTGTTCCTGTACATCAGCGTTTTCCAATAACAGAAGTGCAGTGCCAGATGTATCGTAACTGCACCGCGGCCCGATGCAGTCCATGACGCATCCCTCCAGAGCTGGCAGAGAGGACTCTTGTCCTCTCCGCTTGAGCGCTCTGCTTCTCAGAAAACGGAGATAAGGCTTGGAGTCTTACTGTACCTCCTTCCAGGTTTAAGTTGCAGAGTCGGTTGCAGTGTGGTGTTCTGCGTCACGGAGCGTGACCCTGTGTGCCTGACCCAGGCAGACTCGAGATGCACTCAGGGCTGCTGCATGAATAAAAATACCTGCTAGAGAGGTCTAGAGAAAAACACCAGGCTCCTCCTTGTCAATCCAGTGTACAGACTTTGGAGGGACTTTACTTTTGTTGCATCATGCTAATAGTCACTCTTTAAAAGGATGTCACTTATTTTCATATTCCTTTTTTTTTTTTTTTCTGACTTTTCACTTTGTCTGCTTGGTGAATAAGTCAGCACTGTGTGTAAAGTTACCGAAACTGCAATTTTCCATCAGGGTTTGCTCACTGGAAAATGTGGTCATCTTAAATTGAAAGCAGGATGCAAATTTGAATTTCTGATGAGGTCTAATGGCTTTCCAAATTCTATGAGCAAGAGAAGAGAGAAAATGCTTTTTAATATATGTAAATATGAAACCGCAAAGGTGACCAAAGGCTACCAGTGGAAGGCACATAACCTGAAAAGAGTTCTAGCTTGATGACATCTCAATTTGACCACTTAAAATGGTTGGGAAGAAAAAAAGGCTATAATGGAGGATAAGCACTTGGGTTTTTTACAGTAAAAGGTGGTTCAAATGCAGAATGACCTTTGAGGCCTAGAAAAATCAAAAATTTCAGGACTATTTTTCTGGCATGAGTCCAAGGCTTAAACAGCCTTGAGCAGTGCATACATTTTCTTTTCACCTTTAGGATAGGGGAGAGTTTTGCCTTTGATGATTACAGCAGGCAAAATAGAGCTTAAATGTGAAAATGAAGCCATGTTGGGAAAAGTCTCATGTTCTAATTTCCCTTCCTCTATATTAAGAGCCCTCAGAAGTGAATAACCACCGGCTGAGTGTTGTGCAGTTAGTCATAAGATATAAATGAGTCTTTCAGCTATGGGGGACAACCCTCTAGTGTGACATCCTTTTGCACAGGAAAGAATGCAATTATTATTCATTATTTTCAATAAGTGTTCATTATTCATCAGTCCATTGTTTTAAAGAGTTTACCCCATCTAGGCTGAGATTAAACACAAATGCCACCTCACCTACATTGCTCTTCAGCAGGATAATTTCATGTATTGAACAACAACCAAAGACAGCTCATAGGTTTCAACCAGTTTGACCAAACCAGGGCACTGAATGTTTCTGAACAGTAAACACTGTCCCAGAAACCAGGGCAAACTCTTCAAGAACAAAAGGGAGGTGCTGGTGTTTGGGCAATTTCTTCATGACAAAGAGTTTGACTAGCTGTGACAAAGCATCAAGTCTAGGAGGTTTTCAGCACATATGATTTCAGCACACATGATGCAAAAAAACTTGAGGTTGATTTATACCTCTAGTGAAAGAATTTGATTTAAACTACTAGAGGCAAACTGTGATCTAAATTGGTGTAGTTCTATTGCAAACAATTTTACCAAGTCATCTTACCCAGGCTGAAAATAACTTTAAATAACTCTATGACCATATTTCTTAGAATGGTTTAGAAGATTCCACCTCAAGACACTAGTGAGGGAAGCTGGAGTTCCACATAACTGCCCTTTTCCTGTTGGTTCCCTTTCCCTGTTAAGAATGTTCTCTGGCACGTTTTCCTGGAAGGTTGGGATGAGGGGTGAGGAAAAAGAATAGATATACATGCACTTGCGTGCACACACACACTCCAGATATTCTGGAGTGTGTGTGTGATATTCTGACAAACCGTACTATTTCTAAGGGAAAAGTAAAACTGTAGAACTTTTGCGGTTGTAATCTTGGAATTTTTTCCAAAATACTTTTCTTGTAGGGAACTGCCCAACTCTGGCTAAGGAGAGATAATGCTCTGTTTCTAAATAGGTGCAAAGTTGAGTTCTACTTTGGGACATTTTTATATTGGTATGAAGGTTATGCTACGTCTGTGAATATTTCCACGAGATTACAGACTCAGAGACTAGTTTAGCATCATGTGAGAGCAATGAACAAATAGATTCCCAGATAACATAAAGTTATCTTGCACCTTTCATTCTACCCCCGCACTGGAAACAGCAAGGAAAAGCAAGTCCCCCACAAGAGTGCACATTTTGAGAGTGTAAGGTCAAGGAACTGCCTGAAAAGTTATGGATTGTTTGATTTTAGGCACTATATCCATGAACATGGAGTTTTCTAAAAATGTGTTTATCTGGTGTGATTTAACCATCAATGAAGCTTGGAAATTGAACCCTTGTCTGGGTTTTGTTGTGAAATCAGCTTACGTGATGAGAATTATATTCATGGGAGCAAAGTTGAGGTGAAAGGAGGAGGGTGTGGCTTCAGAAAACTGCAGGGAGCTTGTGGGAGAACTTAGGAGCTGATATAACGTGAGTAACCAAACACCTGTGTGTGTGTTTGTGTTTAGAAATGATCTGCTTTGTTCTTACCATTTCCAAACTTAAGGTTCAGGGAAAAAAGCACAAAAGGGCCAGTACAGCATATGGCTGTAGTCCATCCTTCTCCTTCAGTAATATGTATGTACACACATGGCTGGTGTCAGTTGTGAATGTGTTTGTGGGTTCTGCATGGAAACAAAATACCCTTTAAAATATATTTTAAAGGNTGTTCTGCATGGAAACAAAATACCTTTTAAAATATATTTAATATATTTATTATATATAATTATATATATTTATAATATTATATATAATTATGTATTTTTAATTATTGTTGAAAGATTTTAGTTTGCAAACAGAATTCCTCAGTGCAGCAGCAATAAAATAATAAACAAGTAGCTGATGTACAGAACAGGGCACGCAGGTATCTGCTGCATTTTACAACAGAGTCCGCTTTTCGCAGCTCAGCTCCCATTTCTGCTTGGCTGCCTTGCTGCTTTGTTCTTTTAAAATCTTGATAAAGTTCTCTAGCCCCTAAAACACAGGTTGGACTCGACTACCGTACTGATCCCTACCTGGAACTTGTGGCCGCCTAGAGCTGCGAGGGCTCTGCTTAGGCCAGCGGGCACGAGCAGGGTGTGCAGAGGACACTGCAGGGCTCAGTGTGACCCGGGAGATGAAGATCTCTAACACAAACTGCCTCTGCCCACTGGTGAGGAGCAAGAGATGGGCATGGAGCAGTGTTGCTGCAGCTTTTATGAACAGAGTACCTTCAGTTGCAGTTTTAAGGTGTACAGCCAGGGTCCTTGGCTCTTGACAGAGGAGCTGTCTGTCTAAATGAGGGATTTTTCAAAAGGCTTTCAAGGAATTACAAACTGGCTTCTCATGGGGAACCATAAGGTGTAGGTGCATAGCTTCTTTGGGGGAAAAAACTGTACACTGAATATAGATGATGCATACTTTCTTATTTTAAAATAGAGCTTTGGATAGGAAGCCTACTCCTTCATCCTAAAATATCTCCCCCGCAGCCTATCGCATCAAATTGAGAGCTGTTTTCTCAGTCTAGGTTGTTACATAGACCTGATTGTGACTGTATCAAAGTGCTTCTCTAGTCTTGATAAAATCCCGAGAGAAAGGAAAGCCAGTTTTTCAAAGGCTTTTTTTTTGCATAATGCGTATTAAAGGCGTAGCTACAAATATTAATCATTCTATTCATAATGCCAAGCATAGTCATTCACCTCTTAGAAAATGGCCCGATTTATCCAAGGTGGCCTGAGTTCTTGTAGCTAAGCCAAGTTAAATAATGCAGCACTCTTTAAAGTTGCCTGAGTATATGATTTCATTTGCCTTATTTATAATTCCTATTGCCTGGTAGTTTATTGGAGTCGGTGATTATCGCATTTGATCGATCGGTCGCTGTTGTGAGTGAGCTTGGCAGGTTGTTGTGACTTCTCTTTCCCTCTGAGTTTAGGAATGAGTGTTCATTCTGGTCATTTGTCCTCAGGTAAGTGCAGCACAGAAAAGTGAGTGAGTAAAGGTTAGCTTCTAATAAAATAATTTGATCTATGGGACTGCCATCTTCAGGAAACAAAATTTAAAAAAACAAAAAACCCTACAGTGCTTCCACAGCAGAGCAGGGTCACTTAAATGACTCTGCTGTTGAAGCATGCTGCACTGCAGGCTTGCTCTTGATCTAAGCCGTTGCAGTGGCTCCATGAACTAAGCAATGACTAACCAAAAGCAGGTGGATACTGAGGGATAGGTGCAAGGCAGATGAAAGGACCATTCATCGCTCCTACCAACTGCAAAACAGAGCAGCAAGAACGGCTTCTCCTTCAGAAGAGGTGGAGACAATCCAAGAGGACACAGGCTAGCGGAAAGCCCAATAATCTTTGCTCCATGTTGCTCTGCCAGCATTTTGGGATGTAGCATTTAACAAGCCACTGCAGCTGTGGGCCCTGCCCCTTCCCCAGTGTTAGCTGTACTTGCTGCGGGTGGTGTTGCCACAGCCACTGCTCTGCTTGCAAAAGATTGCATGAATGTCCCCTGACACAGAAAAATCAGCTGGACTAGTTTAACCTGCCCATTTAAATTGATCTAGTGATCCAAGTCATTTCTGTGTGTACTGATTTAAGAACTGACTATAAAAGTCACCCTGCTGGCACTTGCATGGGGATGAGAACAGTGGCCAGGGATGACAGCCCAGCATCCCTGACCAGGACAGTTGTTACATAGTCAGATTTTACTAGGTCCTCTGGGAGTCTTCAGAATGAATTTCTTGGAGCAAGCACTTCTGCTGATCTGAAACACCACTGTGAAGTGCAGGGTGAGAAAGCATCTTTCAGATAACAAGGCTTAAGATAACATAGGCATTAAATTTATTAATTTGCATCACTTATCTCCCAACTTGTGTAAGGAAGGTATTGTCATCTCTATTTAACAGATAAGGAGCAGGGAGAAACTGGTAAAGGACCAAAGAATTCCATAGGGCTCATATCTTAGTGGAGATGAGAGCACAAGAATGAAATACTGGCCCTATGAAATCAGCAGGGTTTTTACAGCTTCAGCATAGCAGAGACCTGACTTAACAGCGGAAAGGTGTCCTGTGCAGCCGGAGGCAGTTCTCACACTGAATGTCATCTCTCTTGCAGAAACTTGAGACATTACAGAGGAGTAGAAGAAAAAAAACAAGGAAAGGGAAAGCAGACCAGCACCTGGGATGAGTGATGGTTGGTAGCACCATGTATAACACTGTGAGCAGAGGGAGAGAAATGGAGTTGAGGAAAATGTAGCAGGATATTGGGAAAGCAGCTGGGAGCAGTCCCTGGAATAAGGGTAGGAAGGAAGAGCTGTATATCCCCAGGATGCTGTGCCATCGTGGCTGCTCTCTGTGTCCGTGGGTAATCCACAGGCCAGTAGCTGCTACAGAGGTTGCCAAGGTTCAGCCTCCAGCACAGAAGCAATCAAAGGAGATTAAAGCCACCAGGAGGAGAAGACAGGATCTGTCAACACACCAGAAGTTTTGGGTACAGCTGAAGCAAACCTTGGTTCATATAATCTCTACATCAAGAGTAGGCTGGGATTAGATGTGAAATCTAAGTTTCTTCATCCTGCCTTGTCCCAGCAGTTTAAGCCCAGGCCTCTAGATGTGTGTAGGCTGGCAGGGCAGGTCCACCGAGAGCCCCGTGGGCCTTGCTGCTCTTGGCAAAGTCAAAGGCAGCCAGCCTTCGGGCATGACACAGTAAATACTGATTTCACATAGTCCTGCCTGTTGTGTTCTGTGTGTGCAATTAACTGAAGCCCAAGGCACTGTGGCAGCTGTGGCTGTGACGCTAGCCCAACTAGAGCTTTGGTGGTCAGAGCCTCTCTCAACTCAAGTCAGCTTAGCCTGTCAGGCAGTCAGACCTTGCACGACTCCCCTTCTCCTTCCTCCTGCCCCACCCCTGCTGCAGTCAACACTGATGCTCACAAAGCAAATGCCAACTTTTCCAGGCAGCATGCCCAAAGAGAAACATGGCACAGCAATTTCTCAAGCAGCTGGATCCCAGAGTGCTTGGACACGATGCCAAGAACTTGCACAGTGGCTGATGGTACAAGCCTGTGTCTGGAGGTGAGCAATTAAGACTCATTTTCTCCCTTTTTTCCTCTTGATAAACAGAGAGCACTTGCCCACCTGATCTAAATGCACCTGAACTGAAAAAGGAAGAAAACCCCAAAACTTTTCATGAACCTGATGAAGCTGTCACAAAGCCTATGTTATAACTTCGGAGAGAGGTTGACTTATGCGTATCTAAATGTTTATGTTAAGATTTCTTTGCATCTAGCAATACTCTATTGATTCATCTTGCTACCAACCAAGAGTTGGTAGCGTACCTTAAAATCGAGAGACATGGGCCTGCGGTAGCATGTCAAACACAAGAGTTTAATCATCACAAGCCTTTTAATTCTAAAACGAACTGGGCACTCTGGCCTTGTGTCATTCTGGAAGACATTTAAGAAGCTGTGTTTGTACAAAGCAAATATATTTTTATTTACATTAGCAAACTTACAGGAGTAAATGTTTCTTATTGGGATGGCTTATAACAAATCACAAAAGCAGGCATGAATATTCTTATCTTTGGAAACCAAAAATTGCATACATATAAAACGTGCAAAAGAAAATTTTTAAAAGAGTAATTTTTTATTACCAGTCAACTGACGGCAGGTGTTCACATTTAACCAACCCATGCCGAAATATTTCTCAAAATTTTGTGGGATAAACAGCAGCACTCAAAACCATTAGCAAGGAAATCCAAGAAAATTGTTAAGAAGTTTTCTTTTTTCTTTTGCTGACACATGCTTTGATCTGCCATGCAACTGGGTCAGTGCACGGGAAATACATTTTAACATCCACATCTGTGATGTGATCTCTGTGCAAGAGATCCTAAATGTAAAGCCTCACAGATCACTCAGTAGAGGGCTCTCAAAAGCAAACAAACAAACAACAAACGACTTGACTTGCAAGAAAACTAGCGCAGTGATCAAAGTAACCCAAAGCTGAACGAACAGATGTCACTGGGCCAGATCCTCACTGCGTTAGGGCAGCACCAGCCGCTGCAGTCACCTGCTGCGAGGAGCCCTGCTGCCTAAGAAGGGCTGGCGAGCTGCAAGGCCTTGTCCACAGGCACGAGTTGCTGGAGGCTTCTGAGGAGAAAAGCTGTGGGAGATGGTCTGTCCTATGGGGCCACCGATAGCTAGAGCAGTGTTAGAGCCAGACTAGGTAGGAAGGAGCTACTATTTCCTGCTGGGTTTCTGCATGGGTATCTGTGCAGGGGGGAGGTTCATGGTGTGTACCGTAATTTCTAAGTAGTCCTTCCTGTACAGAGCCTGGAAGCACAGAGAAAACTTTCTGTTCTGAAATTATAGACCTCCCCTGCACCAGCCTGAACAGGTACCCCAGGACGGGCATAAGACCCACGAGAAGCTAGGAGCTGGGGCTGAAATTTCTGTCATTCCCGAGAGGGATAAAATTAGAGCTGCAAAGACAGGGAGGTGCCTGGTTAGCAGTGTTAATTACACTAGGACTAGGCAGCCGACTCATTAGCAGTTTTCATCTTACACCTGGAGAGACCTAGAGAGATTCCCAAGCAGAAGTGCTTCAAGAAATTCACCTCAGGAGGCCGCTTGCCTCACATGCTATCCCAGGTGAGGGCTGCAGGTGGTTTTCAATCCAGTATGCCAGCAGAAATGACAACAATGAGGTGCAGAGAGAAAGCCTTAACCTGTCAGTCAACCCTCTGACCTGGCTGTTTCTTAATGAATCTGTCCAGGTCTCTGCTTCCCCTTCGTCACTCCCGTGCTCCCTTCCCACAGTGAGTCAAGTTCTCTGTGCCTTGGTGGGACCCTCTCCTGCTCATTTCATGGCCTGCCTCACCTTCCTCTGGGGACTGGGGTCTACTGGGGATTTCCACAGTCACAGAGCAGGATCTTTCCCCTGGAAAAAGCAAAATATTTGTTTTGCACAACAAAAAGCAATGCAGCTAGCGTGTTTATGGCACATTTCCTAAAGCATTCTTGCCTTCCTAGTTTGCTGGTGAACTACAATGCTCTCAGTCCTGTGCATTTTGATTTCTATGGCAGGCACAATCCACAAGTTTGCCCTAAAGGTTACCTTTAAGGGATAAGTGGCTTTCTATGAAGTTTTTCATTGTCGTCTTATACTCGTCATCAGTCACTTGGAGCTGAGCCATGTCGATGCTAGGAGAGCTCTCTTCCTTCGTAGCTGTACGTCCCTCCTGAGGAGGCCAGTGCGCAGCGGACACTTTAAAACCGGCTTTATCCAGGTTCCTTGTAAACATCCTCCCAATGGAGCTGTTGGAGACGAGGATCACAATCGCCCTCCCCTTTACATCAATGTTCCTCTCCGTAAATCCAAAGGAGAAGAAGATAACGAAGCAGGCCAGAAGTGCAATGGAAATGCATACAAAGGCATAAAGGAGGCAAGAGAGGGTCATTGCGAGCAGTAAGTCTATGGCCAGCAGGAAGACCTGGCGGATGAAGAACACCATGGTTGGAAGAGGGAGCCTCCTCCTCGCTCTCAGGCGAGCCGGGAGATCTGCAGGGAGTTGCAGCGTGCGGCCACGCTGTTATAAAGCAAGACAGCGTTGCGAAACGTGCAGAGGCGAGCCAGAATCCCACAGGGAGGGTGAATCATTATCCTGGATATAACAACAACAGAGATTTCCAAACCACATACATTTCGAGCACGGCTCTTGGTGTTTGTTTGGCTTTGCTGTGCATTTGATGCTCCACTAGGTTGAAATTTAAAGATTCGTTTTGTAAGAGCATTTCATCATCTGTCTTTTTTTAGGGCCAGTTATGTGCACAGGTTATTTTAAAATACTCATTTTTAGGAGATTTCTTAAAATAATTTGTGATAGGCGGTGAGAAATCCACATGCGTAGCCACAGAGTAGAAATAATCCCCATATCTGTTGGCATGCTACAGTATTCTTAAATTTACCACTCAAAGCTGTTGTAAAGCAGGCAATTGCAGTGACTCCAGGAAAGAACCCAGGAGAAGGCGAAATTAGAAATTCTGCACCACGCCACCAGCTTTTGTTCTGCTATAAAATATTCTGTGCAGGGAACATTGTGCTTTCTATTTGTAGGGACTTTGTCAACCTGAACGTTTGAGGTGTAATGCACTCATGTTGGGGACGGGAGAAATGAACTGGAGGCACAAGCAGGGGCTGGAGCTCTTGAGGTGGTTATTGCTATTTTGGGTACCAGGCAAACCTGTGCTGCAGAGAGGGGGTGTTTATAGGTGCCGTGAGGAATACGCTTTCCCCAAGGAAAGCTTCACTGGGGCAGCACCCCGGCGTCCTGCTCTGCTTGCGACACGGCCTCTTCTGTGCCGAGGCACGTTGTGTTGCAACGCGCCCTTACGTCCCGCTCGAACTGGAAGGCTCTGGGGACGCGGGGCAGACCGTCAGCACAAGCCACACGGGTTTTTCTGGTGCTGCACGTTTGTCCTCTGTGTTAAGCCGCACGTCTTCATCTCGCAGGTTGGCAGCGCGGCTGATACGTGTCCCAGCAGCCCATCTCCAGGTGCTTCTGGAATGGGTTTGCTGGTTGTGTGGCAGCACCAGCATGTAAATGTACAGAGGGTTTGCGAAGCGGACAAGGGAATGCAAGTTAAATATGCATATATTTCACAGGTAGTAAAAGACAGCAGGGGTGGAGGTGCACCTGGGTCATCTCCCTCACTGAGTGCTGTTAACATTTTCAAATTCTTCATACCAGAAGACCAGACCTGCAACCTGTACAGCAAAAGAGCACTGAGGCTTATTTTCGGTTTATTTTGCAGAGAGCAGCTACTATCACTGCTCCCGGCCAAGGAGCTTTCCTTGCAAACGCCCGTGCTCTGTGCTGAGCTCGTGGGAGTCACGTTCTGGGGCCGGACATACGCGAGGTGCCTCCCCAGAGGTGAAGAAAGCAGAAACTCTTGGCAGAGGCAGGCGCCGCCGGGGCTGTGCTGGGCAGGCTGCCCACAGCACCTGAGGGTGGGCGTCCGCACGGCCAGCGGGCGTGAGGCCGAGCGACGCCGCTGAGTCCCACGAGCCCAGAGCACCCGCTCGGAGCCTCCCGCACCCAGGCGGTCTCGGCCAGCGAGAGCCGCCAGCCCCCTCTGTGCCAGAAGAGGCAACACTCCCAAACGCCACTCCCGCAGGTGTCTGCGGAAAGTGAGTCTTTACCTCACCCCCACTAACTTTAACAAATGATGACTAGAAGCCTCCGAGCTCTTTTATGTGGGAGCTGCAAAGTCAGCCTAAAAGGCAGGCAGAGGAGACCCGTGCTGCTGCAGAGACAGCCTTTAATCTTCCTTATCTGCGCATCACATTCATCTGCCAGGGTCTGCGGATTTCCTCACCGCGTATCAGAACTCATTAATTTGGGGAGGCAGAGTTACATGTTTGGCTGCAAGATGAATTCATTCCCTGAAAGCGGAACTGTTGCAGGACGACGAGATTGTCTTCAGAGCCCGTCAAAAAAGACTCTGCATTTTAAGTGTGTTTTCACTGGAGTCATTTTTATCAAAAAAAAGAAAAACACCTGCAAAAGTATTTGTGACTTTGTTAAAATATGTTAAAATATGTTTTTTTTCCCCGCTCCTGGCACTCTCCCCTGGGCCGGGACGCGGCGGCCCCCGCCGCGCGCAGCGCCGCCCGCGGCCCCACGGCGCCCCCTGGCGGTGGAAGGTGCCGCGGCCGCGGGTGCCTCCGCGGTCCCCGCTCGCTGCCCCGCGGGGCAGGGAGGTGAAACCTGCTGCAAGGCACCGGCCCCTGGGGGGTTGCTCGGAGCCCTGACCTGCTCATCGCGAGCCCCGGCAGAGCAGGTGTTTCCGGGCTCCCTGCTGCCCCCCCGGCCGACACCTGCAGCTCTTGAGCTCAGAGGTAACTCCGTGTCCATCCTTGTTCTGGGGTAAGGCCGCACAAGCTTCCCAGAAATGCAGTTCTCTGCTTTTAAAAGAAGGAAACCGGCCACCCAGCCTGAGCTATTGCAAAGATCACTTTTCAGGGACCAGATTTTCTGTTCAGTGGTTTTTCTTGGTCAATGAGTAAACATGAAAATAAGGGGTACCAGTGTGGGTCAAGAAAATGCTTCAAAAGATGGAATTATTTTCCACTACTGTAATATCTGGTAACAGGCAAAACCTCCGGTCTGCCTTGTGGTTTTGTCTTATCATATTCATAAGCGTAAAGATATTTTGCCAATAGGTAGCCCATGAGGCAACTGTGACATGTCCTCTAACCTCATCGCTGGCTGTCACCCAGCTTCCTTTTTGCATTGCAATTACTAAGCTAACTCCTTTAAGGGTTTCCACTGAATCTCTTCCTGAATTTAATTAATGCTTTGCGTGAAGCAGCATTTTATTGAGCAGATTTTTATTTTCAGGCCTGTTCAAGAAGTTACCAAATTATGCTACTGTTCAGCGCAGAGTTTTCTATTTTTCATGTTAAGCGAGAGGACTAAATGAATACAGTGTGCTGTAAGCTCAGTGCTGGAGATATTACCCCAGCTGTGCTAGTCCTCTCAGGGAGACATCTGTTTGTTTGCAGCACCCTGATTTGAGATCATCTTCGGATTCTGGGAGGTGTCTGCTGCGGAGCTCCTAACAGGGCTAAGTCCCTCTGGTGGCGGCTTTCCTCAGGAGTTGGAGAAATCAGAAAAGGCAGACAGAAAGTCAGTCCAAGTAGCTGCAGTTTGTGCAGCTGAGCTCAGTCAGTACGTGGTGAATTGAGAGACACCAGAGGAGCAGGTAAGCCGAGAAGCTGTCGCTTCTTGACCTCTCTTCCCCTGCCAGCTGAGGGGCTCCTGCTACTGCTGCAGCAGCGGCGCTGGGTCCCTGTTGATGCCGACCCGCTCTGCTGCAAGGCGGGTGATTCACTTTGCAAAGCATCTGCAGCACCAAGTCAGCCTGCGCTCACCCTTGCTGCGGGACGGCTGGAAAAGGGCTCACGGTGCTGCTGGACCTGCTGCCTCTTTAGGAATATAAACCCTGGTCTCTTGGTAAAGTAGCCTTGATTTGGGGACTGCCTGGCCACCAAAAAAAGGGGTCAGCTCTGTTCTGAAGCTGCAATGTCTTTCCACTGTGGCTGGCTTTGGCTAATCCTTGAGAGCTCAATTCAGCTGTATATCATGAGAGAGACTTACCCTAAGCCTCTCTTAAGTAAGTCCTAAAACTCCTCCGCTCTGATTATTTCTTCATCAATACCACCGTCATGTTTCTGATGTTGCTAACCAAGCACCGCAAAGCAATGCTTTCCTGAAAGCTGTATCCCGGAGCCGGTCCTCCAGGAGGCTCGGAAGCTTTAGAGTGACAGCGAGGGCCTTTGAGCCCTTCTTAAAGGCAGTTACTGACTAATGCATTTCCTTTTAGTTTGGTGCCAGCACTAGTAGAGGATGGTAATAAAAAAATTTTTTTTCACTTCTTATCTGGCAGCTCAGCCTTACGTGACTCATAAAGAAGGTCCCAGTTGCTTATTAATGGGGACATGTGGATGTCCTTTGATGTTTGACAGGACTTTGCAATTCTTGTCATGACTCTAAAGAAGAAGAAAACTTTTAGCTTGGGCAGATATTGGCCTCCTAGAGATTTCGCTGCAATTCCATAAAATACTGACTTATTTATTGATACATTTAGTTATAGAGTGGGCCAGGATTCTGTGTTTCTCTTCTCATTTTTTCTAAGAGGCAAATTCCCTTTCTTGAGGCTTCTTGAGGCTCCCCGTTAAATATTTTTCAGTTGTAACCTTTAAATTGGGTTGTTCAGGAACAGAGAAGAGAAAACAAATGAAGCAATTTATAATGAGTGGTACAGTAATAAGCTAGAATGTATGGACAGCTTATGTTAGTCATGCATTCACACACACAAGAGCTAGACTAATAGTAGTTGAAAGATACAAATCCTCAGTATTTGAAAAATAGTATGTGAGTACATAATTTAAAGACTGAATTACAGTGCATGCATATCACAGGGTCAAATTTATATTCCACGGACAGCACTAATTTGTTAACTTGTAAGCACTGACCTTTTCAGTTAGAATATTCTTTTATCTGACAAATGCATATTATTTCTTGTGCGGGTTTTTGTGTTTTGTTTTGTTTTTGGTGTCTGTGTGTATACCCAAGCCTGAAGTATAATATATAGACACTTCTGAAACCTTCACCAAGATTATCAGTTTGGAATCCTCAAGTTATAAACAAATGCCAGAGTTATTTACCTCAACTAATGGTTGCCGGCAATAGAAAGGTTTTGTCGTCACTCAGATTTGGCTAATGGATTTCACAGCCACTGTGGACTTGCAATAATATTTCAATGTTAAATCTTTTCAGGATCATTATTCTCAGAACTCTACCCCAAAGTCCAACCCTAACCACAAGCTGACCCCGCTGCAGGTCCCTCTGCAGCCTCCTCAGCCCCGTTATGGCTTGCAGATCTGTACTTGCCCTTCCTCTCAACTCCAGTTCTGAGCTGATGCACAGAGCAGGGAGTCAGTGTTTCAAGAATTTCTTAATGTTTGCAGATGAGATGTTGTTGCAATTATGATTCCAGGTATCACAGAGTCATAGAATAACTGGAGTGGCCTCTGGTGTTCATCCAGTCCTGCCCCTTGTTCAGGGCAGGTCCAGGGATCAGGATATACACAATGCAGTCGCTATGACTGGTGATGTTATGAGTCTCAGAGAGGCTTTTGGAGCTTGTTCATGGATATTCTTTGCATGCAAGTGAAAGCTCCTTCTTTTGATTACTGGCAATAATCCAACAGGAGATTATTTGGGGAAGTTAAATAATGCTGGAAAGTATGTTTTCCATTACTGTCTATAAACCTTCAGGCTCGTCAGTCAGCACTTCCCTTTGGGCAGTCAGTGCAGGTTTTATTTACAGCCCTTCTGTACTTCATGATGGCTGTTCATGGGCTTCTTTCCCTCTGAAGCAGCTTGATATCAGTCTCGAGGGCTTAAATTGGCATTAGAAACTGAAAACTCTGAAGTACGGAGATGGTGAGTGCAAATTTATGGAGTTTCACTTGACATGAAGATACTAAGTATTCTTTCTAGAAAATCAGAAAACTCAGCAGAGAAGGAATGCTAAGGGCAGAAGAAATTCTTTAACATTTTTTAAGGTGCCTTTATATACCTAGCACAGCTGTCTTGCTTTGGAAACCTAAGCAGTAGAATAAGTCCCTGACATTTCTGTGGCAGGGAAATCACTTTTAGGTTTTTATATAACCCGGTCATCAGTTGCCAGTGTATGGAGTGAAACAAATTTGTAAGAAAAACACATGCAAATTTCATTTTATGAGCTGTTAACACATTCACAAATTATTCAGTTGGTTCTGTAAGTTAGATAACTGGAAAAATAAACTTAGATCTGTAGATAAACTAGGAATAAAAGTACAGATGAATTAATCAAAACAACTATTCTTCAAATACTGTTTGAACATCAGGAACGCGTTGACGGAATCTACTGTCAATTATGCTAGTTTACACTGATATGTAGGATCACTAAAATGGGAAATATCTATGGCTGAAGATCACAAAGACACTAAACCTGCAAGAGAGGCTAGAAGAAGTCAGTAAAGAGTAATAAAAGTGCAGCAGCCCCTAGTACTGCATCTGATTTTTTCTTTTCAGTATCCTCTTCCCAGGGAACTAATCAGAAGGGATAACTAATGGCACTGAGCAGATTTCCATCTGTTTCCATCCAGAGTTTGCTATTCACGGGCTCCAGAGTGACAGGCAACTGCACAGCGCAGGGACAGAGGACAACATGGGACTGCTCAGGGTACTACCTTGCTGGGCTTGGCCCTTATCTTGGCCCAAAGGTATCGTGGAAGGGCCTGCAAAATAAATCATTGGGACAGCAGAGAGAGATGAGTAAAGGTAAGAAAAAGTGATCTTGGAGACACTGCATCGTCCTTTTACTCTTTATAAAGGAGCACAGGTAAGGCTGGCATGCCCTATTTTTAAGACAGATTTTAAAGGTACGTTTGGGAATGGTAGACCACCCATTAATTAAAGCTCACTTGTCCTTGTAAATTTTAGCACAGCTTGGAAATCGTAACTCCTGTACGAGTTAATATCACCCTGCTTCAGCTGAGAAAATTAGGTCAGAAAGGATAAATAATTTGATGGAGGCCACTAGAGAGCCCTGTGGCAGTTGATGAGGAGGAGTCCCAAGAAAAATCTGTCGGGATACACAATTTGCTGCGTTCCTTGCTGTGTTTTGAAAAAGGCATCACTTCTTTTTGTCTTTCGAAACTGCCTAAAGATATGTGTGCTAATGTGTTAAATAATGTGTTAATGCTTGGGTTAAACATACCAATAAATAGTTTTCTTAAAACTACTGAATAGTAGTACTTAAAAATTCGTTTCCAGTTCAACATGCATATTAATGCAGATTTTCCAGCTTAACACATGAGCTGTTCTTGAGTGTGGAGATATCAAGTTGACTTAAGCTGGAACAGAAACCATATTTTTGAAACCTTGAAAGCTGTGTTTAATCAGCAGCTGATTAAGTGTGGAGCCAAAAATGGATATCGCCGACTTCCAAAAGGGACCCTTTTCTTGGCTTCCCGTTTTTTTTTCCCTGGCATGATGACAGATGTGTTTTCCACTCTCGCAGCAGACGAACTTTTCTCGAAGGTCAAGGGCTGAGGATTTGAAAATGAAATCTGACTGAAATTACATTACTTCTGCCCGTTGACACATGGACTATTTTTATATACCAATATATATCACAAATATTTAGTAGCCTCCATTACAGAAGCTTGTCTGTGCAGGAAAACAAGGGAGATGCCCTACAGTGAACAGGGGAGATGAAATAAACTCTCTAGTTTAGATGATTTTTCCAATCTTCATTCTTCTTTTTAGTAACAGAAGAGCGGGTGTGTTTATGTGTACTTTTCAATGCACTCATTTTTTTACCTGATTTTGTTTAATTTCTTATGTCTTCTCCTACATGTTCTGTGCAAATTACTGATCAGCACCAAAAACATCATTTTCTGAGACATCTGAAAGCCTCAAAGCACCAGGAGGTAGGGGGTTGATGAAGGTGGTGTTTGTTGGTTATTGATTTTAGCTGAAATCCTCTCTTTTAGTATCCCATAGGAAAGTGTTTGGGCTGTAGTTGCCTCCATACAGCTGAGTAGCCATGCTGTCCTGGAGCAACCTTGCAACAGGACCACAAGAGAGCAAAGCTTCACAGAATAATTCAGATTGGAAAGGACCTTCGGAGTTCAGGTGGACCCACCAACTCCTCAAGGCAGGATCAGCTGTATCAGGCTGCTCTGAGCTGGACAAGAGCCTAACTGAGTTTTTAATATGTCCAGGGATGGAGAATCCCCACTGGAGAGTACCCACTGCTGTGGGTCCTGCTCCAGTCTTTGACCAACCCTATGGTGAAAGCGCTTTGCCTCGTATCTAATGGCAATTTACTGTGTTACAGCTTGTGCCTGTTGCTTCTTGTTCTGTCCCTGCACACCTCTGAGAAGAGCCTGGCTGTAGCTCATCTGTATCCTCTGAGCAGTTGGGTCAAGACTATGGTATAGCCTCCTCTTCACCCTCTTCACTCCTCTTCACTTCAGCATCTCCAGGCTGAAGAAGCCGTGTGCCGTAGTCTCTCCTCTTATGTCCCCTGCGTCAACCTCTGACCATCTTGATGGCCCTCCCTGGAGCTGGCCTGGCTCCAGCCTGTCAATGTTCTTCTCCAGAAGGCATTAGAGCACTGCGTATTTTCCACATATTCTACCCTGGACTGAAGTTATTTCACTTGGAAAATTCTATTTGCTCCTCTATGGATGAATTGTGATCTCCCAGTATTGTTTTTGCCTGAGTGCTAAGTTTTCTGGCCCAGATCCCAGTCGTGGTGTGGTGTCTCAAGAGGGACTCGGCGAAGCTGGCTCCCTGAAACTGCAAGATATAGCTTGTAGCCTTAGATAAGTTACACATACATCTATATTTTTATCTTGTTTTTAGGCTTTCTGACTAAAAACATATTGCTCCATTGCCTCCTTTTTGCAGGAAGTCAAATCCCACTCCTGCCTGTCATGCATTACACTGCTTGCCTGAGTTAACTAAACCAAGGTTTCAGAACCAGTGGCTGTCAGAAATAAGGTCACCTTATTTACCTTCCTCTTCTGCGACTACCCATCAGAGCGAGAGGATGAAATACGTGTTTAAAGCAAAACAGGCCAGGAAGTCTTTGATCGCACTGGGTTGTGCCATCCTTTACCCCTCCGCAGGATTGCTCCGGGATGCAGCGCTGCTGAAGCAGCCTCTGGTCGTCCTTGGTGTTTGTAGACGGATGCGGCTCTGGTGAGCCTTTAATCTGCGCTGTTCTCCCTCTCACCCTGTTTTCGGAGGGCTCCCTGGGAAGGTGCAGTGTTCAGCTCTCTCGCGGAGCCGTGACTCCGCTTCCCACGGCGCGGGACCGAAGACCAACAAGCTCCGCTCAACAGCAGGCGCTGCCTGATGTCGGAGCTGGCTCCGGGCAACTCGGCTCGGAGCCGTTAGAGGCTGCTCTTCCTCTGGCTTTACAGTCGCCTCGGCTGAGGCAATGCAAACAAATCCCTGGCTTGTTACTGCCTGGGCTCATTCATTTTTATTAACCTTCCCCATGCACAGTGCATGAAGGTCCATGGCATTTTCAAGAAATAAAAGTCTTGGTAATAGTAGAAAGGAGAACTGTTCTATTCTCTTAAAAGTAAGAACAGAAGTACCTCTCTGGGCTGCAGGGTTTTGCAGCGGTTTCAATTGCAGTGCATCAGATTTAGACTTTCACAGTTTTCCCCAGAAGACTGAACTGACTGGGTTGATCCCAGAATGTCTTTTATTAAATCTCATCTGAAAGGAGCAGCTTGGCTTCCCTCTGTTACCTGACTTTCCTTTAAAATAAGCTTCCTTGCCTGTTCTGAAGGCGCATAAATTTATGCCACAATATTATGCCCATACCCCTAAGCCACAGTCAGTATCTTGGTGATTTTGTGATTGAGAGCTCGACTGCTCCAAATATGCCACTGTTGTGTAGCGTAAACGAACTTTTATTCAGTGCCCCTAGAATCTATCACAAACTGCTTTTTATGGGAGAAAGTGGCATTCGTAGAAGAAAACAGAAGAATGATGCAGAAACATATCCCTGTGTTTGATTTCAATAAAAGCCATTTATCATTTCACCTGGTGATAAAAAAGCATGCCCTGCCTGCTACTCGAGAGCTTGGGTAGCTGTGTTATTTATGTGATATCACCCTCAGCCAGCCAGCCATCCGGACCGTTTCCAGCGGTGAGGTGCACTTCAGCTCCCACACAGGCGCCAGCGAAGCATGCAGAGCTCCCGCTCGGCACCAGAACTGCTTCCAAACAAATTGCAGCAGCTTTAGAAAAAGAAGCGTATCAAGGTACTGATTGTGCTGCTGTGAGCTGCAGGACCTTTTGCTTATTAAACTGACTCCAGAAGGAGTCCAATTGCCCTTTCATCCTTTTGCTAGATTGCTAGAACTAATCAAACACCCTGCCTTAAAACTGGAGAGCTTTAGTTAGGCATCAGTGTCCTACCAGCCTTGCAATACTGCAGTGACATTCCCTGGCCAAGCAGGGCTGCGGAAGAGTAAAGGCAGAGTCTTTCTGAGATAAGCGTACGTGGTAGGAAGCCAAACAAGGTGCAAGGTGAACAGAAAGGGAGTGAAAGACCGTCTCACCATCTCTGCTAGGCACTTCAAAGCAGGTATATTTCTAATCTCTGGAAAAGTTAACTTTCCCAAGGACTAGCAAGAGAGTCTAGGCTGCAATGGCTCCTACTGTGTAGTAGGAGGAGATCTTTAGAACATCACATACGGCCGAAAACCTAAGACAGAGTGTTTCCATCTATTTCTGGATCCCTTGAGCTGTGCATATTTAAGCTAGGTCAGCTGCAATAGAGCTTCAAGTGGAAAGATGAAAAAGCTGCTGTTAATACCACTGAGCCCGTATCTTCTGTGAACTGTAAATGGTAGTATAGGCAAAGAGAGACCTCTCCAAATCACTGCATGTGCCCAAAACTCACCAAGAACATCAGTAAGGTGTTCATGGAGATCATCTGGAGCATTTAAGTGTTTTAGTCTTGTTATCAGCAACTTTTCAAGACAATCATGGTGTCTGGCATGATTACTACAGAATGAAAGAGCCAGATCCAGGGCAGTTTGTCTCTATGACAGCTCATTTTTCAGTGCAATGAATGATGGTTTTAATCAACAGGTCTATGCAGTGAAATAAATTCCATTGTCTTATCATTATTGGAGTGCAGCTTGTTTCCACTGATAACTGTTTTTTTTATAACCAGAATTAGCTCCTGCTACGTCCCATCAAAGAAAAAGCTGCATGTGCTTTACATGAGTGCATTATGCTTTATGACTGACATATGCACAGCTACCAAAGGATCTGGATGCCCAATTCTCATCAGTTTTATTAAGCTCAGGATGCCCAAACCTTTTGTTGCCCTTTCCTGAAAAAGCTAAAAACAGTTGAAATTTCTATCTACTCAGCACTTAATTCAAAGAACAGGGAAGTCAGTGGACAGCCTTGTATTGATTTCAAAAGGGGTTAACCTGGCCTACATAAAGAATTTTAGATAAAGCATAAAGAGTTTTGGCCTATTCTCCCTGCATTCCCAGATATCCACCATCTGACAATTTCTGCATGGGCCTGGATATTCCGGGTGGTGTTTTTGCCTAAAAACATAACTTTGTATTTCCTGCTTTGAAAAACATTCCTCATAGTCCTCTCACTTCTTTTTCTTACAGCTCTGCTTGCAGTTCCTTCCTAACACCCTGCTTTATGAGCGAAGGGAAGGACGCCAGCTCGCTGTGGTGACACGTGGACGAAGCTTGATGCTATCTCCTGCTGCATGTCACCGTGCCAGGGCTGAGCCCGCGTGGCTCTGGTCTCAGTGTGGCACGAGCCACCCCAGACTGCCAGGGAAGAGGGTTGAAGGTAACGCAGCTGGCCGCGTGTTACAGCAGCGGAGGAGAGCACCAGCTCATCTGGGAGCGGGCAACCTTGGGCAAAGGCTCCTGGAGGGCTGCGGCCTTCGAAGGGAGGGTTTCACTGCCGCCCTCTAACAGAGGAGGTTTGGGAGCTGCGGTGAAGCAAGCAGCTCTGTCAGGGCAGTGGTGGGCAGCAGACTCAGAACCGATGGGAAGAGGCTCTGTTTTTTTCCGCTCTCTGGCATCTCTGAGCATGCTGCTTTGACCAAGTCAAGGACCTCTGCCATTGCCTCAAAAAGGGTCTGTACTGGAGAAGCCACCCAGATAATACGTATGTGGATCAGCAAGTACAAACATCAATCCTACAACAGAAGTGGCAGCAGGGTAAGCTTTTCCCCTTCTCTTCATTGATGTGCCATGTGCTCTTGGTGTCCCTGCTTGGGCAGGGGTTGGACTAGATGATCTCTAGAGGTCCCTTCCAGCCTCAGTTATTCTGCGATCTGTGTATCTTGGGCTTTCATGTCATACTGTTGAAAGAGGAAAGATTTCAGGATCTGCCCCCAAGTTGCCTTTGTCCCCAAGTCAAACTGCATCCTCAAGATGCAACCTGAAGGCCTCATTTTAGAAAGTAATGAGCTGTTAGTTGGCGGCCTTTCCTGTTTTCTACGCACTGAGTTGCATATTAGTCAAAGTAAATTTCAGGACCTTGCACAGGAACCATTAAATAGCAGACACTTATTAATGCTAATCTGAGCATGGACGAAGCACAAGTTAGAAGTAGGAAAAGAACGAAGTTCTCTCAGCTCTTGTTCTTGCACATCTCATTTCTCTCAAATCAAGATGTGATCAAAAACGCTTTTTTTTTTTTTTTTTTGGTCTGAAAATCAGGCCCACTAGTTGAAAATACTCATTTCTGATTCAGTTCTGAGGAAAAAAAATGGTGAAGTAGTTTTTGGAGGCAAAATCTAGTTACAACTAGTTTTCTAAACAAATGAATGTTTAAAGGAGTCTGTCAAGCTTCTAACTAGCACTGTTTATAGGACCTTATGGCAAGTCATGCTGTACTGAGTGAAATTTCCTTTGGAGAAAAAAAAAGGATCCTTGTAGAGGAGGGTACAATCCCAATGAGCAAAGACGATAAAAGGAGGAATAATTCTTGTTGTTGTATAAACCTGTAAATTCAGCACTTGTATAAGCCATTGCTATTTCTTATCCACAATAAATAAGTCTCACTTTTATGCTAAAATGTATCTCTCCTTTTTTATGTACTACATATACAAAGACTGAGTTAAATGCAAGTTTCTCTTGGACTTAACTACCTTCATTTGCCTATAAATTGCAGCAAGGCAAAAGATTGGTTTTTGAATGTGCTCTTTTAGCAATATATAAAACAGAAAGTTCCTTGGTAGTCTCTCTAGAGAGCTGAGCTTGTTATCGTGCATCTTGAGACTTGCAATGGTTGCAAGTTTTTTTACCATGTGCCACCTTTGATGCCTTCTTCAAGTTTGAAATATCTGTATCCTGTCTAGAGCCCAAGGCATTGCCATTTTACCTGGGGGGAAAAATATTGCCTGAACTTTCCATTTCCTTGATGAGACAGCTGACTTATTTGTTAACTTTTCAGATTTGTCCATCTGCAGTTAAGTATAGTCTATTCACTGAATATCAGGAGACACTGCATACATTTAAGCAGTTATAGCTGAGTGTACATTTATTCATATTGTTTTTTTTTTTCATTATCTATCACTTCAACTTTTAGATGTATCTTGGTTTGGAGGCTTTGTTGGTATTTGGCAACTGAGTAAAGCCGCTTTGGGCTAGGAAAGGAGAATGCCATTACATAGCAGAGAAGTGGCATTTGGTTGAATGAAAGAATATGAAGCACACTGGATGCCTAAGAGGAAAGATTCAACAAGCTTCGCGTTTGGTGCTGGTTTGCTGTACAGAGGGACTGTTACTCGGAGTCAGTGCGTTAAACTGGTGGTTTTACAGTCTCCATGTTCTTCAGTTTTTATAACCAGCAGCTCTCTGCCCTGCCTCTTGTTTTATGTACTGGAAAGCGCTGTTTTGTCCTCTGACTCCAGACTGGTGTTTTAGCTTTGAATGAGCTGGTTGAAGTAGGAAGACGTTGTCTCTGCTGCGAGTTCCTTGCCCTTCAGCAAGCTTGGCTACCAGAGGCTAGTCAGGTGGCCCTTTATTTATTTTTTTTCCACATTGAAGCAGGACACTTACAGGCTAGCAATATAAAAGCAGAAACAGAATACATTCAGTAAAGGTTAAGCATTCATGGTGAAGCTGTATTTAATGGCCTTGGAGTAGAAAGTAAGGGAAAACATCCTGGCTTTCAGAGGTACTTTAGCTGTTCTTGAAAACTTTATTTCTGGTCTTCATGAACGTTTCCTCTTTTGCTTACAGCATCTTAATGGCTTTGCAAAGGAGTTGAAATCTGAGGAGCCATATGGAAAAAAAGAACCAATCTATGATGGAAACCTGTTCACCTGGGAGACAAATACTGATTGTATTTTAGCATGCACTGCACACCTCACTGGATTTTACCAAAGTGATGTTATGTTAGCCCTGAATCTTGGGAGAAAAACAGCACTTCATGAAGCGGGTGAAAAATGAAGTACTTCAAGTGATTTCTAGGGTATCAAATTTGTAGAAACAAAATTATATTTTGCCAGCCTGATTATTTGTAATATTGTGAGTAATGCAATGGACAAGCACTATTTTTTAATTGTAGTGACAATCTTCTGTCTGCCATGTGAGCGAAATCCTGTTCACACTTGCTCTTAGTGAGATCCTAATATAGGCTGTAATGGTTTGAAATGGGCTGCATTTTAACACTTCCTCAGTGGTGTATGTTCTCAAGGCTATGATAGAAAATAAGCCAAGAGCAGAAAATGTAGCCTTTCCTTTCCCACTGTTTGCACATAGTTCTGCAAAACTGTGCCCAGTTCTTTAGATAAGATTCAGTCCAGACTCCTTGGGCTCTGGGTGAAGCTCCAGTTTTCCCACGTGTCTTCCCCTCACCGAGCACGTCCCCCTGCTACAATGAGGACCTGGCTCTTCAATGGCTTTCCGTTCTGTCAGCTTCTCAAGGGCCAATGTGACGATGTAAATCAGCAAAAACTGTAGCCTAGTGTCACTTTTTTGCTCTCAAGAGGCAAGTCGTCCAGATCCTGAGGAACTAACAAACAAGACTTCAGTATCCCTTAAAGATGGAGTTCCAGTTTCTCTTGAATATGGATGGGGCCAGCGGATGGCATTTGCGGTGGGGTCTACAGTAGCGTTTTGTATGGCTCTAAGCACCTGTGACAGATATCATTAGTGATAACCGCCAGCGCTCACACAGTTATAATAACGCGGCCTCAAATCGGTGCAGAGGTAACAGCTGTCTGCGAGCTAACTTAATGCATTATTTTTACCCAAGGGGTTGGCCAAAATCTGGGGCTTTCCCTTGTCTCCGTGTGGGGGGCCCTGTGGCGAGCGTGCCCCGGGGCCGCCCGCCCTGCGCGCAGGCCGCCTCTCGCNGTATGGCTCCACGCGCCTGCAACAGGCTGGCGCCTAATGCGCTGCACTCAGGCAGAGCGCCGGTATCGTTAGTGATAACCGCCAGCGCTCACACAGTTATAATAACGCGGCCTCAAATCGGTGCAGAGGTAACAGCTGTCTGCGAGCTGACTTAATGCATTATTTTTACCCAAGGGGTTGGCCAAAATCTGGGGCTTTCCCTTGTCTCCGTGTGGGGGGCCCTGTGGTGAGCGTGCCCCGGGGCCGCCCGCCCTGCGCGCGGGCCGCCTCTCGCAGCGGTGCCTTCGAGGAGGGCATCCCTCGTTGCCACGGCGACGGGAATATGTCTTTCTGCGAGGTTTCCACGCTCGACGCGATCCTGCCATGGTACCATGTGTGAGCACCCGGGCGACGCTGTGTGCAAATAAACCAGGGGGGAAAAGAGAAATAAGCTGGTGGCTGCTGTGCTTTATTCCCTGCTCGGGCTTGGAGCAAGGAGGGGAGAGCGATTGCTTCCAGCATCTTCGCTCCTGGACCCCGTGCGTGGGAAACGAAAGCTCCCTTCTCCGGCAGAGCTGGCGCGCGAGGTTGGGACGTGCCAGCGGCAGAACGGATTAAAGAGAAAAAACACAGCCGCAGCAAGCGTGGATTGTGCGCGTGGGGGAGATGGAGGGCGCTCCGCCGGGAACCTGCTGCCGCTAGCGAGGGGCTTGGAGCAAGGGGACTGGGACACATGCACGGTCCTTGGTGGCCCTGTGCTGCAGGCTCGCGCTAGTATCGTGGCCCGTGCAATGCCAAGCAGCACCAAGGGAGCTCCAGAGATGGCAGAACCACCACATCCCTATAAGTAGGTCTTCTATATAAGAGTGTTTAAAACCTATTTTGATTTTCTCTTTTTAAAGCTTGGAGCATCTGGCTTTCTTCGAGAGCCACCTGGCTCCAGGAGCTGGGCAGTGCTGCGCCGGGCCGGAGGTGGCCTGGCTGTCAAACCTTCCCGTCCTTTCCCCGTCGGAGGCCCCGGTGGGGCTGTCCTTGGGCTGCAGAGGGGAGGCCTCAGCTAGGGCCGGCCGGTGGGTCCCCCCCGGCCTGGCTGCCCAGCAGCAGAGACACAGGGGTCTCCCCCAGATGAACTTGCCTTCGTCCTGACCCAACTTTGCAACCTTGGCTTTCGGGTTCAACAAGCTCTGTCTCCTACGGCCAAATCAGCTCCCTGTTGACGTAAATGCAAGCAACAGGGCAGAAGGAAAAGCTATCAGGTCTCCTAAGATGTTTAAATTGCTGGAATAGGCTGCAGAAGGGTAGGGAGCTATTCTGATTTCCTAACAGTTTCCATTGTGACTTTGCACTGGACGAATGGTGTAAGCCCAGATCTTCTCTGAGGCAATCAGGATTCATTGCCTGACTTCAAAAGGAAATGATTAATTAAATACCTCTAAACATCTGATCCTTGGTGTTCCTTTGCCCTTTGTTGTTGGAGGGATGGGATTTTCTCCTTTTCCTCCATGGTATCCATACGGCCACGTGCTTGTAGAGTCTGATTCCTGTTTGGATATCAATGATACCTGAACTCGGGAGACTCTGCCGGGCAGAAACAGCATAGGCACCTCCGTGTTTTTGGTTTGTTTTCTTTTCCTGAAGTCCATGCTCTCCTATGATGATATCCTTTCAGTTTTAGTGTTGCCAAGCAGCTCTGTTAACCTTTTAAAAGGTGAAAATTCGTTCTGCTATTGAAAGAGGACCAGAGAGCAGACTGATTTCTGCTGTGTATTGGGTAGGATCCGTGGTCTCAGACCAGCCCCTAGGGCAGGCGTGCTGTTGCTAGCAAGGCAAGAACAGCAGACGACCTGGCGTTGTTCTCCATCTGCTCGCAGGAGACCCAGAACCGTGTCAGCAGAAGGGCTGCAGGGCAGGAACAAGGTGCCTTGGCAAACGTGGAGGTGGGTATGCAACAGCCAAGAGAAATTCCCATTTGCAGCAGGTTGTATTTGATCTCCCACATGTAGCCATCAGCGTAATTCTAGCAGACAAGGTGTGGAGAGAAGGTAATGCCCAAGAATGGTAGCCGGTGGGGTGTATTTAGAGATGACCACCTCCTCCTTACTGCTGCCGTATGCTTCCTGAGAAGGAGCCAGATGACTAATGCTAGGAAAGGAGTCATCTGCCTGTTCCTATGGCATTTCCCTGCTCCTGTAACACTTGATCTCTGAAGATCAAGTTGCTGACTAGAGCACCTTGCGACCTGATCGAGGTGGTGCCTCTTCCCACAGGCTGCATATTCATTTGCTTTGAAAGCAGGCAGAAAGGATAAGCCTAAGACTTGTTCTAGACCCCAGTATTCAAGAACAAAACACCGGGGACCTGCGTGTTTTTTACAGGAAAGGCCTTCCAGAAAATAAAGGGTGGATGATTGAGTCCAGCCACAGCCCGCATGGGACATCGCCCAGAAACGGCAGCCTTCGTTGGGCATCCTGCAGCCACAGTCCCTGCTGGCGTAGCTGAGGTTGACTTTGTAATGTCAGAGTGGGGATGCTGAGAGGTGACAAGGTAGTTCCTCGTGTCAAAGGAGGGAAACAGACGCTGGCATCGTGAGCAAACTAATTCCAGGCTTGTAATGCTCCCCTTTCAGCTGAATTTAATCTTCTTCAGTGTCTGATCCTACAACCTCAGCTTTGTACTGTTAAACCGTTGCATATTAGAGCACAGGTAGCTGGAATTTGAATTTGGCTTTAACTATATTTAGCACTTGGAGAATCTCTTGAATGCAGAAGCACACCAGTATGTAAATGAAGGTCGCTTTGATCACTGTAATTTTGGAGACTTATGTGAGAGAGGAAGAATATAGGCAGAGTACTAACAGTGCTGAGAGAACTATAGAAAATATTCTACCAGGTAACTGCAGTTTCATTATACTGCAGTATCAGCCTTGCTGAGAATTTGCTGCAGAGAACTGTTTGTCATCAAAAAGACTTTGAGTAATAAAATACTTTTAATGTGGTCTCTTGAACCCTGCAAGAGAGGGCTCAGATACAGCTCTCAGATGAAGTCCTGAAGAGAGTTAAGAACTGCATGAGCTGGAATCATGTAAGGACACGCCAGTGGCAGGACAGGATCAGGGCCAAATAATGTGTCTGTCGGCACGCGGCACTGGGGGAAAACGCAGAGCGAGCTGAAACTGAAGTGTGATTAAATTGTCTGTCTTCACCTTTCTTTTGACTCAGGCAAAACTCCTGCTGGCTTCTTTGCCGTGGAGGGTGCCAAAACAATAGTCGATTTTTGGCACTAAAGCATTTGATGGACTCCAGATTTGGCCATGTGCTCTAACAAAAGGAAGTTCTTTAGCTCACAATTTAGTGTGAAATCTGGAGGTGTTCCCAACCATTGCCTCTTATAACAACTAGATGTCTAAAACTAACTGGAAACCTGTCCAATTTTGAGAGGAACAGCTTCTCATCCTTCCTTATTTTATAGTCAACCATGCTGATGTAAATTCTCCTAAACGTCCAGTCACTCCCTGGAAATCACTGGAAGCAAATTTTCTTTTGGAGTCCACGTAAGAGGGAGGAATACTTAGTAAATGCTGGATAGGGAGCAAGGAGTTCCTGGAAGCTGCATGTACTGCTTGTTTGCCATTTGCTTTGAAAAAATATACTGCAGTTTTTAGAGATGGGATTCTTTTCATCTGCCATTTCTCGGTAAGAGTGATTCCTGCCAAACCTAGAAGCAGTAAGCTTTGAGAAGGAAAAGAGAAGAAAGAGTTAGAAAGAGAGTAGCAGCAGTGACTTAGTTGCTCAAATTTGTATTAGTAGAGAAGAACGGAGATCCTGGATGAAAATACTATCAGTGTGATGGGCTTGATAATTCATCGCCTCCAGGAAAGCATGAGTGTGAAGGGGGAGCCTTCCTTCCCAGTGCTTTATTGGCTTCCAAGAACTGCAGGAGCAGTGCCAGGGACTTTGATTTACTGAAGTACTGGCAGAAGGCAGTTAAGCTTTACAATCAACAGCCCTCCAAGTCCTGATCCGCTGAAAAAAAAAGAGATGAAAAGGCAGCTGCCCCATTTCTTGAGTGCAAGGATGGGCCGGTGTTTTTGAGGTGCGGGCTACGTCATGCTGGTGCAGGACCTCAGATCTGCTGGGTGCTCCGGCAGTGCCTTAGGCAAGAGCAAGGTGCAGCTCCTCGGAAAGCTCCTTGCTTTCCCATCAAGGTGGCTAAAGGGCAAACAACTTGCCTTCCCATCAAGGTGGCTAAGAGAGCACGAGGGACACAGAGTGAAGCCGCAGTAAATCGCACGCCTGGCAGCCTTTCCCTCATCGGGCTCTCACCTTAGAGCAGAGGAGATGGTCGTGTCGAATGCCGACTGCCGGCAGCCCCTGCGTGGGGGAGCCTGTGCTCGGAGCAGGGCTGGGGNCCTGGCAGCTTTTCCCTCTTTGGGCTCTCGCCTTAGAGCAGAGGAGATGGTTGGGCTCGTGTCGAATGCCGACTGCCGGCAGCCCCTGCGTGGGGGAGCCTGTGCTCGGAGCAGGGCTGGGGCTGACGCATGGCGTTGCTAAACGGCATTGACAGATTTGCAGAGAGCAACTTTCATGGGCCCCATATGTTGCTTGGCTTCCTCTGGGTGACACAGAAAGAGGAGAAATATCTTTTGCTGAAAGGAAGTACGATTATGTGTTCGCTCGGCTATTTTTTAAGCATTTTTTTCCCCCTGTAGCTTGACCTGACAATTTAAAAAAAAAAAAGAGAGGCATCAATTAATCACTTTAGAAGCACGCAGAGATGTATTAAGTAAATAGTTTCCTGTGGTTCTAATAGCAGGCACAGAAAACTTTCCATGGAATTGAGTCTTCTCTCCAAGGATTTTGGACTTGCCTTTGGTTATGAAAGGCACAAAGCTGCTAAAGAGCAATGTAAGTGCTCAGCCACCCTGATTTATACCTACTAAAGATTTGGCACATTATCTGTAGAATAATTTTCCTAGAAGTGTGAAATTTAGACTTAAGGCCAGAAATGTTTTCTGAGAAATGTTATTTTTAGTCCTCTATTTCATTTAGGCAACCGTGTGCGGTACAGACACTGGTCCTGATGATGTGCCATTGTTTAGTATAAAAAAAAAAATGCATGTTGTATGTAGTTTGCATTTCCTAAAAATTGTGTTATTTGACTACACATTTTTTTCCTTGGGAAAAATATTCTGCAGTTATTTATTCATTCTTGCCCCTTGGAGAGCTTGCTACCATCTGTTTTTCTTGGCTTTCCATTACCTTTTTTTTTCCCTTTCACTTGTTCTTCTCCCACTGTGCGCCACGGAAGGGCTATGCTATACGTTATCTCATAGCCAAATTATGCAGGGTATTGTAAACATGCAGTAAACTTTGCCAGCAAAGTCAAGGGCTGGGCGAGCTCTCGCGCAGCGCTGGAGACGCGCTCTGAAGAAATGAGGCAGCCTTTGGGAGGCAGATTTGCAGAGCGGCGTTGCACAGGCGTCCAGCACTGTTTCAGCAAAATTATGGGAGAAGGGAAAACGCGCACGAACACGTTCTCGGAATGCTGGAGCTATAACCTGGGGGCCAACAGGTCCCTGAGATGAGATCTCACTGACTCTGGGACTCATATTCTCTGTGTCGCAGGGAGTAGTGGGAGGATCGGGGCCTGATTTGCCTTCGGCAATGCATAGGGCATCACATATTGCACGTCGTGGGGTGAAGGCTCCCTCACCATCTTTGCATGCGTGAGCTGAAGGTGGAGATTCATCACTGTGTGAGGATAAATCTGGCCCTTCCTAACCGCCAGTCCCTGCTGCAGCTGCGGGGAGCTTGCCAGCTTACGGCTGTAGTCCCTGCAGCCAAGTAAAATGCCCTGGAAAGCACTAGAAATTTTGTATTTACTAGTAACCCAGTCGCCTGATTTGGCTGGCAGATCTGCATTATGTGTAAATCTACATGAAATGTACTTAGTTACAGATCTTTGTGTACCATCCAACACTTGCACATTAAGAGCATTGGTTTTGCCAACACCAGGCATTCCCAAAACAACAGCCACAAAAACCACAGTAACTTTAAAATTATGCCTATGATTTTTTTTTTTTTAATACCTGTTTTCTTTGCCTGTCTGTTAACGTCTGATCTTAGTGTGGTACAAGTCACCTGTTCGAGCTTTTATCCCTTCATCCACTTTCAGAAGAGGCAGAAACCTGTCTGTCTCCAGGATGTCAGGCTTGTATCTGACATGTATAGAAATGAAGAAAGCACAGAAAAATCTTTAAAATCAAGAGAAATCATAGGGTTGCACTAATGCAGCCTATGCACGGCCTGACCCCAAATCATCCAGAGCCAAGAAGAATAGAAAATAACATGAATTAGGACTACAGGGAAGTGCTTATTTCAATGTACGGTGGGCATGTGAGCCCCTATATATGTTGACATGTGCACTGTTGAAAATTGCGGTGCATCCCCTATAAAGATGAATACTTTTACCAATCGAAACCTAAGTGCACGGAAAACAAAGCCCTCTAAGCTTAGCCGAGGGCTGAGCTGGAGCTACGAGAGCACCGGCTCTGGGGCCGGGATGTGGGTGCGGGAGCCGGCGCGGAGCCCTGCGGCCGCCCACCTGCCCTTGGAGCAGTCACAGTCCCCCAGAAACGCCGCTTGGCTCCGCGAGGAATAGCCGAGCAGCCTGCTAATCTGCAGTATTTAGGGATTCCAGATCTGCCTGCTAAATTATTTCAGCAACGCTTCATCTCCCTTTCCGACGGCTCGCTAAAAGGATCATGAGTTCAGCCGTTCAGCATCATATGTCTGTGAACCTCCTCTGACTTATTGCCTTGTTCTTGCTATTTTTACAGTGTTAAGGGTTTAGAGCAGAAAACTTGCCTAGTGTGATAAGACTTGTTTTTCTTTTTGCAAAGGAGGCTGCCTTTTCAGCCTTGGGAGTGTTCTTCTGAAAGCTGTTTCTTCTCTGAAGAGTCTTTTACTACTAATATGGGCTTATGTTTATAGGCTTGCACTCTCATTAAGGGCCACTGATTTAAACTAGGGACTTTAATCAACGATTTTCATCATGATTTAAATCAACTAGCAGGAAACACATAATTATTTAAATTAATCTTGTTCTTCATTTGGACTTTTTAATTATTTTCCTAAAGAACAACTGATACTTATTCACTGATATCTAGGGCGGTTTTATACTTATCAGCATATTCCATTACCATATTTATTTAAGAATCTGCATTTAAGTTACTTAACTCTTTACACTGTATGCTCCAAAATGATGACTGACATCTATTACATGGCTAACTTCAGTATTAATCTGTCTCAAGGTACACTGCAAAATAGAGTAAGAAACCTTTAATCTACTATTTAATCTTAAATATGCAGGGCATAAGAGGCAAAGGGAAGGGTGCAATATCAAAACACATTCTGCATTTTACACTGACACTTGAACAGAGGAGCTGAATTGTCTCTATCAGTGAACGGATTGGGCTATTTCTAATCTAATGTGACCTGTAAAAGGCCACATTGGGAAAGCAGGAAAAAACTCTTTCATTTTCAATCCCCAGTTTCCTCAATTTTGAAAATTGAGTGAACTGATGAATATCCTTCTGTGCATCCATAGAAGAGAAATATCCCTGTATATAATTGACTTGGAGTGTCAAGGAAGTCCTAGTCCAGGTGGTTTAGCAAATGTTTCAGCCACTGCAATGGATTGACTTCGCGAAGATGATTAAGGGACTGGAGCATTTGTCATAACAGGAAAGACCAAGCGAGCTCGGCCTGTTTAGTCTGGAGAAGAGAAGGCTGAAAGGAGATTTGATCAACATGTACCAGTATCTGAGGGGTGATTGTAGCGAAGATGGGGCCAGGCTCTTCTCCGTGGTAGGATGAGGGGTAACGGGTATAAGTTGAAACACAGGAAGTTCTACCTCCACATGAGGAAGAACTTCTTTCCTGTGAGGGTGCCAGAGCCCTGGCACAGACTACCCAGAGAGGCTGTGAAGTCTACTTCTCTGGAGATCTTCCAAACCCGACTGGATTGGACTAGATGATCCCTTGAGGTCCCTTCTAACCTTAAGCATTCTGTGATTCTGTGACTTCATCTCTAATTTATAGGAAGTCCATATTTTAATTTATTATAATACTATAGGGAAACATAGGCCATAATATTTAGTGTCATCCATTCAATTTAATAGAAAATTATTGATTTAAAAACATTTATATATAAATTTAAAAAAATCCTATGCTCTGATTTTTCTGGAAAAGGGAGCTTTTGCACTTTCATTTGCCTTGTGTTTGCAGCCACGGTGTATTCAGGGGCCATATTTCTGATTTATACCAGTGCGCACAAGATTAACCCAATATCAGAATGTACATCTTTCAGAAGCTGTGGGCTTTAGAGTGTGCGTATAAAATATATTTATGTGTATGTATACACACACTTATATATATATATACATATATACACGCGTATATCTTTTTGGCTGAACAGATTAGAGTCAAGTTCACCCTTCAGATAGTTTGGCTGACCTTTTTGCAGATACAAGAGAGATCAATTTCCAAGTTAGTATTTAGTTAGTATTTAGAGCGCTGCCATGGAAG
>VWPW01000139.1:0-19655 GCA_013389825.1 Crypturellus undulatus
TAGGAAATCTCTGCAGTACAAACTTTTACCACCACTCACTAGATGGTAGTGGTAGTCATCCCTGCTGTTCTAGTTTCCTAATATGTAACTGTTCCATAAATCCCTAAGCTTTTCATTTCTGATTAAATAATATTTATCTATGCTAAAGAACAGAATCAAATATTGCAACAATTGAAAAGAGCATCAGCAAATATGTCAGTTATTTCAGTAGGCAGTAAATTGTTCATGGCAAATTATATTTTATTCATTGCTTTAAAATACACAGGACTCCAAAATTGCATTTCTATTCCTTAAAATCTCCATAAAACGTTGGTTCAGTTCTCTTCCAGCCATCTGTTAGTCAGGTTTCACACACACATTGATTATTCTGGATGAAATATAAAAGTGAGTATTATTACATTCAGCAAAAAAACATTCTGGTAAACAGCATGTAGCCATAAAACACTTCATTATGAAGGATTCTATCAGCTAGCAGTTATGAGGAACATTTTTCTTCTAACATTATAAAAATTTTCAAGGAATTCCAATTCTGCTTTATATTAGTTTAGGTCTTCAGAGGGACTTTAATAGAACTCGCTGCAGCAGAAGGGGTGTATTTCAGGGCAGGTTCATGGAAAGAAGCCGTTGATTTCAATGTGATATACTGGAGTCAGGTAAAAAAAGTGAAAAAAGGCCCCAGGAATTTTGGTCCTCAGAAACTGGGCTGCTCCCACGTCTCAGTTTTTTGACAAATGCAACTTTCTGGCTGGGTAATTAGAGCCAGACCTTCAGCTGGGGTGAGAATACGGTCCCAGCTGGACCCTGCTAGAGTCCTAGTGATAAGGAAAGCAAAATNGACTGAGGGATGGCAAGGACGGGCTCCCTGCAGATGAAGCTCTGCGACGTCCTGCGTTCACAGGCGGGCTCCGCGTGTCGACGCTGTGACCCCGCGGGTGGCACCAAGTCCTCGCGCATTCGCATCGGGACCCTGCGTGGGCAGGGGAAGGGGCTCAGTGCAACAACGAAACGCTGCGGTTGGGCACAGAGAATGGTAACCGGGTGATGTAAGAGACTCATCCAGCTATGATTACAACTAGCACTCCTGTGCCCTGGGACAAACAGAACCCTGAGAGTCCTAGTGATAAGGAAAGCAAAATCTAATTGGAGAATAAAACATTTGTTATTAGCTCTGGGAAAGCGTACCCGACTCGAGAAGGGCAGGCTGCACAGTTCAGCACGTGTTTAGCCAAGTCCTTTTTCCAGTCATAGGCTGACAGTGTTCCTATCAAACCCTTCCATGCCCTTAGGATAAGGTAATATCTATTAATTTACTGTTATTCCACAGCCATACCATACTACTGGGAAGTAAAAACAGTCTTATTCCACCAGATAATTTACAGAAATGTGAGTGCGTGCAGAAAGGTTAAGCAGCTTCTCCAAATTAAGGCAGGAAATGTAGGCAAAGCAAAGAGTCAACCTCAGCTCAGAGTCTACGACAACCACCACAGGACAATTTTTCTTCTCTAATTCCCCCTTGTTAATCTATACTATTATTCTATTACTTAGATTCCATTTTAAAACTGCAGGATATTTTAGCATTTGCCAAATATCCGAGAGCTGAAAGGTCTATAGCCGCACAACCTCAATTTGATCAAAATATTCACAAGGCCTCAAGGCCTGACAACTCAGGAGGTTTCCCAAGACAAGAAATACTATGTTTGAGCACTATGAGGTCTCCATGGGGAAAAACTCCTACGTTATGCAGGCAGTAATCGTGATGAGTTAGTGACTGACATGGAGTTAAATCAAATTCAGATGTTTTACGGTCACTGACACAGTTGGAGTTACTGCCTTCCAGGTGTTACGCAAAGCCTCGGGACTGAAGTACATACTCCACATTTTCCGGCAACAGAAAGGCTACAAGGTCCTACGTACTCAACCCGTTTTTTCACCTGCTCATTCCTTCTGCAAATGCTTTCTTGCTTCCAGTCTAAAGAATCGTGTCTCATTGCTAAGTGCTGTTTAAGCATATCCATGTTTTGCTCTTGAGGCTGCACACATCACACTGCAGCGACAAAGTCACTCAGCAAGTACCAATCTCTGGGTTCTGGATGCAGAAAATCAATACAAATACAATAACAACTACAGAAGTTTACCTGAAAAGATAGAAAAATATTATCCCCATTTATGAGGATGTTTTTATGCCAGTGAAGGAAAATATTCCCTGCCTGCATGCCCAACAAATATTCTAAAATATTCCAGGACCAGATTCCAGACCAAGTTAGCCAATTACATGAAGAACTCTGCTCTTACACAGAAAAATAGCAAGTTTCAGAGCAGTCTTCTAGTTCCATAGGAAACTTGAAGCACTAGACCAAAGCATACACCAAAGCCTCAAATAAAGACTCAATATTTACTATTGAGTAATATAGTAAATATTGAGTAAGACTCAATTTTCAATTTACTATTGAAAACTATATATTTTTAACCCAATCCCATGCCTAGAACTGACCACTAATTACAAGTGCTGCAGGACTGGTAGTCCTGGTGTCAAAGCGAAACTTACTTGAAGTTTGTGGCATTTCCACGCCCTGAGTCCCAGCAGCTCCGTTGCCTTCTAGACTTTATTCCTCTCCACTGGCCAGTCAGGAGCAAACTGATGATTACTTAAAATACTCATTTGTTCACATTAGAGAGACCCTGAGGTAAGCTTGGAATAACTCATTTCTGTAGAGGGAATTAAAAAACTGAAATAATACAAAGCTAATAAAATGCCAGGCACTGATGAGACCAGTGCGATAACAGTTTTATAAACACAGAAGAAAAAGATCTTTTATTGCAAGGAGAGTCTAGCAATGTAAACACCAACCTATTCCTAAAATTTCATTCTGGACTATTATTACCTCCATAAAGAAAAGGAAAGAAAACTATTTCTCTACTCGGTAACAGCGTAAAGCTAAGAGATGTATGTGGCACAATATCGAAGTGGAAAGCAAACTGCCTAAAGATCGCTCAAGCAACATGGCTCAATCTAATGATACCCTCTTCCCCTTCAAATGAAAAACTAAACCAATCAAGGTTTAGGTGTATTTCTAGAGATTTAAAAATATAACTTTTATCACCATTTCAGCCACAAACTGGGGCATTTAAGAAAAAAGCAATAGTGGGAAATGCCTTTTTTTATACAGAGTGCAAGAAGGAAACTTTGTGCAAATTGATGTAATCTGGTTGATGGTGAATTATTTACAGCGTTTTACACCTCTTGAAAGAAGTGCAATAAAACTGTTAGTGCCCTGTACACAGAGGTATCCATTTGGGAATAATTTTGGCCAATTGCAAACAGCATTCCCACATCTTCATTGGCAGTAGCGGGCAGCTTCACAAGGACCCAAAGGTCTCAGTGTAACGTGTTAGAGGAGGCCATCCCTCCTGCTGATTTGCAAATCTACACTGAAAAGAGAGACTTGGACGGAGGGGAAGGCAAAGCAAATGGTGAGACGTGGCCTGGCCCTGCGCCGCCTCCCGCGTTGCCGCCTCCCGCGCCGCCGCCGGTGGCGGCGGCGCGGGAGGCGGCAGCGCGGAAGGCGGCCCAGGGCCATGGCGGCCGGGGAGGAGCTGGCGCTCGTCTTCCAGCAACGTTTCCTGCCCGCGCGGCCGCTCCGCTCCTTCCCATGGCTGGTGAGCAAGGCCGGGGCTGAGGCCGCATGGGCCCCGGCCGCCCGAACGTTCCCCCCTTCGGTTGCGAAGGCCATAGATGCTGTGGAGGGCCGGGGACAGGGGGGCGATGGGCAGCCGTTTCGGCGGAGAGATCGATGCGAAACTCGGCTGATTGGAGGCCGCCCCATCGTGTGGCCGCCCGTGCCCTCGCGATGGGGATCCCTCCTGTGGAATTAGGGACATTTTGGTTTCCTGATTAGCTCTGCTCGGTCTTAGGGAGGGGTAATTCTCATGTTTGCTCTATTTTAGGAGCTTGAACAAAAGCTGAAGGCATCATCGGATTCCGCGCTGCTGGCAGATATACTGCACAAGGTAACGTGCACTCTCTAACATCCCTGTGTTTAAGATGCACTTTAATGCCGGCCAAAACTGGGCATAATGCAAGCTCTATATGCAAGCTAAAAAAATGTTGCTTTACACTGCTTTTTGTTGACAACCGGATGAATAGGGAAAGCAAAACAGATTTGCTTTGTGCCTGGCAAAACAGGAAACTTTCTTTTATTCCTGTTATCGAGCTGTTTATCACTACCCCCCCACACAGAGTCACCCAGGTGTTTACCTGAGCACTGATGTCTTTAAGACCACAAACAAGTCAGCTAAGTTAATCTCAGCAACTTAATTCACGGTGCTCTAATTATTAAGTGAGAAGGAGGTGATCTAAACCACCATCAGAATTCATACACCTTTACTGAGTTAAAACTTGGTATTTAGACAGCAAGTGACAAATAAGAAAGAGCCAACTGGGCGCTTTTTTTTTTCCACCCACTTTTCTATTTGCTTTTTGAAAAGTGAGGAATACATTTGCTTCCTCAGATTTCTACCCTATCAAACCTAACAGAAATCACCAAATATAATTTTGTCTCACTATCATTTCTTTTATGTACAAATGAGATCATTATGCATTTCATGGTGTAAAGAAAACCAGGTTCAGTTAATGTCTCCATTTCCTTTCTCTGGTCCTATATTGCCTTTCATAAAATCTTCCCTTGGTGATTATTTCATTGCACTTGTTGATTTATTGTTTCAGACTATTCTCCACCCTCTCTGTGTACAATATCCTGCTTCTGTCAAGTACAGAAGATGCTTTTTAACTGAACTCATTAAAAAGGTAGTGTTTACTATTCATATGGCTTGAAAACTTTTTTTTTTTAATGTCTTGCGATGGGTCTTCTTGTTAATAAAAATTCTGGCATTCCATGTGAAATGTTGCAGCAAAGGTGTATTTAAAAACAGTATTGGATGTGTGTGTAGTCTCTGTTTTAAGACTGATATATTGCTACCTGAAATAGTGTACTATTCTCTTTCACACAGCATGAATCCACAACAGCTGAACCCTTGGATGAACTGTATGACACACTAGCAGATATTTTAAATAAAGAAGAATCTACTCATTGTTACAAAAACTACTTACTGGTAAAAACAACATTGCATTATTATAAATCACTTTAAATCATTACAACTAAGCAGTAATTTGGCTTAAAAAGTAACCCCCCAAAACCCAGAGCTTCCTACCTTTCTCCAGATATTAGTACTGATTTTAAACTGGAAAATTTGTTGTCTTCACTGATGCATCTTTCTCTTCCTGCATGTGTTTTCCAGCCCACAGGAGAATCTATTACTCTTTCTGAGGACGTGGCAATCGTCTCACAAGGGACCACAGGGCTTGTCACATGGGATGCTGCGCTTCATCTTGCTGAATGGGCAATAGAAAATTCTGCAGTTTTCACTAACAGGTAACAGTCACATCACAGGTAGAAAGATGGGGAATGCCGCTAATATATTTTCATCCATATCATGAATGAGCTATGCAATTATAATTTGATGATATACATTATTCATCCTCCAAATAACTGAAATTTAATATAGTGCATATCTTTTAAATGTAAGCAAGAAAGAATCCCACAGAGGTACTCGTAAGTCTTTGTAAGTCCTAATTTCCGTCCCCTAAGTGCTCTTAAATCATTAAGAAATTAAGGAATCATACAGTAGCTTTGTCAAGATCTCAGAGGGCATCACAGATGTTAATGAGGAGTGCCTCTACCATGCTGCAGATGTCCAAAGCTGAGTGGAATGCATCTCACTCCAAGGATGGAAACGCTTGCTCTGTATGCAGAAGACTAAAGTTCCTTCATTTCTTCAGGCTCAGACAAAGATCTGGGGGCCATGTCGTGTCATACTCATCTAATATGACAACAGGCTCTTCAGCTTGGTTATAAATCTTATCTTTGTATAATCTGCATTCAGTATCTCACATAAGTCTCCAGTTGCTCCAGAAAATGTTAATTTTATACATATTTCAGGAACTAATTCTTATGCCTAGAATTGCATCTTCATTAGGTTTTTTGTTCTGGTTTCATAAGTCAAATTAGGCTCCTAATACTTATTTTACTCCATTAACCTTCAGGACAGTTTTGGAATTAGGAAGTGGGATCGGCTTCACTGGAATTGCAATCTCCAAAGCCTGTAACCCCAAAGCATATATATTTAGTGATTACCACCCCAGCGTTCTCAAACAGCTGACAGAAAACATTTGTTTGAATGGCTTTGTTTTGGACCCTGAAACTACTAAGCATATCGAAATGCAGTCCCAAGGCCAGAAGGCAGAAGTGATGAATTACCAAAAAACAAAGCTAACTGTTGCAGAACTTGACTGGGGTGCAGTTACAGAAAAACAAGTGGTGGATCTTCAACCTGATGTCGTCATTGCAGCAGGTACCATACATCTCTATTTATATCTCCCTGTGTGATACCATGCAGCAATAAGTAAATATTAGAGACAAAATACAAAACTACTCATATGCACAACTCGTACATTTCAGTTATCATATTTGAAAGTACATGACATACTTGCAATTCATTTCACCACTCTTTTTCAGATACTCAGTAGCTGTTTACATATCACTAAAAAGCAAATATTCTCCTCTGAATTTTTTTTTAATTGTGATAAGAGCTTCATCAATCAGAAATGTCAAACTTGGCAGTCCCATAAGGGATAAAGGATATTAAGAATGTTGAAGGTGAAGTAATGAAAAAAAACATCTTTGTCATTAAAGGCATCATCTTACATTGTGAATTCTATAAAATGTAGTCACTGTTATCTAATATTATCTAATCCCAACCATACTGCCCATAAAATGCACAAAATAGCCTAACTTAGATTCATAAAGATAATTCAAAACTGAGGGCGAATTACATATATTTATCATTTTCCATTACTAGCTAGTGCAGTACAGATTTTTATTATGTTTCATCAACAGTAACTGGAACATCTGTCACTGGTACGTGCATTTGATCTTGATCTTTCTGTGTCATGAACAACCACCTCCATCAGTCAGTTCTTAACACAAGACTGGCAGACTTCAGAATCCCACTAGTGAACAGTCAGGCTGATATATTATACATCTAAATGCTCAGTTTTACCTTATTTACCATAAAGAAGAATATGATTTATCTTTTCATTTTGTAGTTTTCATTCTGCTTTTGCCCATTTCTCAACAAATGCCATGTACTTTCTTTTTTGTGCAGATGTGGTATATGATCCAGAGATAACATTAACCCTTATTGGCCTGCTACAAAAACTCTCCACTTGGAGAGTGGATGGGAAACCTCCCGAGGTCTACATTGCCTTTACAGTCCGTAATCCCAGCACGGATCATCACTTCAAGGCTGAACTTGGTAAGTGCCTTCTTGTTAAAAGTATCACTTGTTTTAGCCTCTTTCCCAGTTCCTAAATCAGAACAGAAATGAGCAAGAACTTTTTTTAGTGGTGGCTATTTTCTGAGACTCTTATCTTTAGCTTGATTCAGCAGAGGTCATGGCTCTTAGGCTCCCACATTGACTGGATCAGGAGATTGGATCTGAGCTTTGGCTACATCCTGCCTATCATTACTCACACTTGTTATAGTGCCAATTGGTGATGAATTGCAAGCTTCATGGTAATAGAAAAGATCATTAGGGTTAAGGTCAAAGGAGAAAAACATCTGTGCTGCCCACTATTGCTGGGCTAACATTCCAGATGCAGCCTAAAACTTTATCCTGACTAATTGTTCTTAGGGGAATTAAAAAAAAAAAAGAGATGAAATAATGAGGGTTGTTGGACTTCACAAACTTTTAAAATATCTGTCTTCTGCAACCTACTGCCTGTACAGCTGGTCTTTAGCAGTTGGTTAATAAACTTTTGACTGCCTAGCACATGTGTACCTGTTAGTTTTTAAAACTATACACTCAAAACCACTTGCCTGTTGATTGAATAGCTGCCCGAAAGATCTCTTCTTACAGGAGTTAGCACAGAACTTTTGTTCTTCATTTTGTTTTGAGCAGAAATTTAATTCCCATGTTTCTTTCCACAGATAAAGTTGGGATTGGATGGCAGATTATTCCAGCACACCGGAATAGTATTTTCCTCTGTGATCTGCAATCAAACATAACTATTCTACAACTACTGATATAGATTTTGTAAATCCAATACAATTAGAAATTTTAGACCAACAAGAACTATTTCATACCTGCATTATCTTGAATTCCAGAAACAAATGAGTAGTATTAGAAATACAACAGGAGGCACAGACTGTTGTCCAAGCACCTTGCATTTCCTCCTGTAATTGCAAACCTGTGAGAAGCAGCTGCCCTTTAGAATAATTTGTGGGATTCAATTTGTAGGAAAAAAAACACCCTAATAGTGCACTTGGATTCTGCACAAGCAACAGAACTGAACTGTATAGTTTCAACTGTATTTTGATGTGTAAGTAATGGGAAGCACATCTGCAATATCACAGGCTGAATATCTCACATTGAGAAGGGAACAGAACAATGTTGCACAGTAATAGTTTTTAATATTGAGAACTTTTGTAAATGGTTGTAGACTTTTAAATGTTTATACTTGTACACCCGCAATACAGGTTATCTTAGAACAAAATGAGTAATACTTGCAATAAACACAGATAGCATCTCAAATTTATATGATGCTGTAAAAGAACGAAATTGATTCTGCTGTAAATTAGATCCATTTTTACTATGCAGTGGTGACAAAAATCAGAACTTGATTTACATGTCCCACATTAAGAGCTCATACAACTAGCTGTGAAGAAGTTCTCCTCTTAGACTAAGAGGATTGCATTCTCTAAGACAGAGAATGCAAGGACCGTACTCCACAGCATCATTCTTCCTTGTCTAAGTGCACTGTACTACAAGGAGAAAAACCTTTTTTTTTTTAAGTCTAAAAATAAAAATAAATAAATAACTTGGCCTCATGTTTTCTCATTCCCAGTAGTGGAACCAAATTCCTGTCAACAATCCCTCTTAATAAAGTGTCTCTATGGTAAACATGGTGCTGAAAGAGAAGACTAGCAAATGGCTGTCTGGTTTGACAAGAGCAGATGTGGAATGATAACCAAATAAACTGGTCTTAAACTGGTAAAGAATTCACTGTGATGATCCACCACCCCAGAACCAGGAATTCCAGAGGAAGAGCCTGATAAGCCATCACCCATTTGTCTCCAGTTTATAAACAAGACAAGAGTAATAGTGAGCTCTTCTCAACTGTACAACTTCCCCTAAGCTGAAACTATGTGAGCCAAGACAACTGTTCACACTATCCAGCTACTTCTAAGTACTTTTTATATCCATCTTGGTATTTATGAAATACTTTCCTATGCTGGTAGAAGGAATTAAAATACTCTCATTTTTGCAATATATCTAATATGCAAAGAATTCAGGACAGACTTTTTTTTTTACACCCACATTTAAGTCATGAGAAAAAAATACTACATCCACTCACCGTAGCGTAGAAATGATTCTAAACATCTTTGCAAGTTTTTTTTTACCCTATTATTTCACTTAAACCAGAAGTTCATTATTAAGGTACAAGCCTCTTACTTATAAACTTCTGCTTAATATGAGAAGTCAGAAAGTGAATTTTTGTATTGAAGTTTTTGGACTGCCCTAGCTCTTGAAGAATAGCAAGATAAATAATTGAGGTATTTCCAATTAAGGATCAGAGGACACCTGGCACCTCCTGTAAGACATACTAATATTTAATTCCAGTTAATAAATAAATAAATAAATAAAACACACCTTCAAGCGCATTGCAAGAGCACAATTTGTAGAAAGGCATCAGAAACACTCATTCTCCAACAAATATAGCTGAGAATGGCAAAAAAAAATTAGCAAAAGAGCAACTCCAAGACAGACAAGGTTTGGGGCATCTAGCCCAGTTTCCTGAAACAGCCATTAATCAAGTAACAGAAATGAAGACAACTATATTTTACTGTCAGGGAATATTTGTTAGTCCAGCAGAACTAGAAGACGAATAAAGCTAAACCATCTTTCTATCTTGACTTGTCCAAGCAGCAATTATATGATAAAACCAAACACATTTACTCCTTAAATGACTGACACCTATTCTGCAAAGAATCATAAAGATGATAAATAGCCCATACATACTGGGTCTGTATGTGAATACTAACTAAAAAACAATGTTATACTTGAATAAGCATTCAGAAAGTGAAGTGCCTTTTTATTGGATTATACATACTGTAGTAATCTATTTTTTTCCTCTTCTATTCATCTGTTCAAATAGCAGTACATTTTATGTTCTTTCTCAAGGTAAATGCATACATTTACTTCAGTGTACAAGGCCCGCACTCCTCAGAAGTGCTTTCCTCTCAACATTCAGTAAAGCTGCTATGTGTCAGTGACTGTGTTTTCATACTCCTGCACACACTGCAAGAAAAAAAAAGAACTTTTAATCTAAACGGTTCTCCCTTCATAAAAATATACAAGAGAATATTCAATACTAGCCAAGAATATGGACTGTTAAAGGAAAAAAAAACACAATCACACACTATCTTCAGTTCAAATAACACTCAAATAAAAAACATGTACTTAAAGGGGAAAGAAACCTCACATCACCCAAATCATTTACTACAAAGGAGAAAGTAATGTATACTGTATGTACAGTAGGTACAATTGTTTTGCTTCATGTATACACTCAGGACCTACATGAGAATGTAACCTTTAAGCAACACAAGTAACAGATTTTGCATGTACGACTTTTAGAGTAGCTCAACCTCTCTCCATTTTCTAAAGAGTAATTCCAAGAAAGGTTGTCCAGATGGCAAGGCAGGAACCACATCTTTCCTCAGTCCTTACACAATCGGTGCATGACAACCTCAACTGCAACTTCAGTGCTACTAAACTCACGCAGGATACTCAAATTGTGAAGAATGAGGTGTGTGTAAACACTTGTTCTGAAGTGAAATGACTAAAAAAAGCTGCAACAAATCAAAACATAGAACCTTTATTCACCATTTATCATATCTATGCAAATCCAGGAATGTTTTAGCTATTTTCCCGCACACTCTCCTTCCCCCACAAAAGTCATTCATTCTGCCTAAACAAGGGAAGGACAATCTGGTCCCAGCTTTCATCCCAGCGCAGCTGCTTGGATGCCCGAAGATTTCTTCTGAAACTTTCAAGTTTGCCTTCCAGTGTGGGAAAATCCAACAAAAGCATCTGTAAATTGTTTTTAAAACAAGAAGAAAAAACACAGATGAAAAATGTCATCATTATTACATTTTAGGCTCATTCTAGCATTTCCAAATTTTTAGCCTAAACTACACTGTTACATAAAATTGAAGCTCTTCGATCTGACCCCCTAGACAACACAAGATGACAGTATTTTAACTGTTATTGATTCAATAACAGCTTCAGATTCATATGTAAATAGAAACATGACCAATTAGTTTGATTAGACAAAAGAATATCCTCCAGGAATGGAAAATACATGGTAATAACTTTCTAATTATAGCCAACAAGGTAGGAAAAGAATCGGTCAAGCTTTTACCTTCAGTTGTTCTGCAAGTTCATTTGAATCTCTAAATATCAGACCATTTTCATTGTGTTTCACAAGTTCATGTAAACTGCAGACAAAAGTCATAGAAAAAAAAGCATGAGAGAAAAGGTAGCAAGTGGGACATATGTATTTAGCATGTTACACAGCACCATCTGCAGAGACTGTGCTATGATGTCTGTAACATTAAAATACTTGATGTGTATGTAGGAGTTTCACTCCTGATCAGGGGCAGGTAAATTTAAAGATTGTTTCCCCTTTTATGTACTAGTTTATCCAGGTCTACCATTATGTGCCAAACTGTCCTCTCTGTCTTAGTGCTATTTGTTTGGACATGCATTACAACTTAGGACAACAATCCTTGTGTTAAAATTAACCCACGAGGCAAATCTGTCCATGACCTGGTTCACGAGATTTTCATAAACTTCTGCCAGCACAGAAGGAGGAGGAAGAAGGGCAGAAAGGGTAGAAAGGAATAACTGGGGAAACCCCAAGAGGTGCAAAAATATAAGGTGGTTACATGATTACAAAAATATACCTAGTTACAAAATTACACAGTTGAACTTTCCTGGCAGAAGAGGCTCAACTGAGCTGTGCTAGGCTATACAAGTAATTTTAAGATTTTTTTTCCCCCTCTGGTAATTAGTTTTAGGTGATACAATCTTCTGTTCTAAAAATCAAATAAAAAATTATTGACTAGTCACAGCATTACAGACACCACAGCAAAAAGCACACATTTTTCTTTATAAAGGCCATTGTTTCCTCAAAAAAACTACAAATTGTACATCTAACTATGCATACACTCATCCTTTCACAGAGCAGACACATGTCTGTGTGGAGGGAAGCACTTTTTAATTAAGTATACAAAAACAAAGTTCCTAATCTATTTGGGATTACAGTGGTTATTCTTTATGGCAACAGGTTGCATTAAGTACTATCAATTTTGTAGAATCTACGGTTAATCTTTTAACTGACCTTAAAGAAAACAACCTTGATTTCTACCATTTATCTTATCGAATTTAAAAAGTTCTTTTTTTTTTTTTAACGTCAACTTAAAGCATATCAGAATAGACAAGCTCTTACCATTCAAAGTGTATTGCACATACAGGTAAACAGCAGCCGAACATATCTACCACCTTCATGGGTAAATCCAACCCACTGGATGATTTATGGAGACACACACCCAAATCTGCTGAGCCTGAAAAAGTAAACAAAATCAAATAGCCTAGATTCTTTGAAAGCAACTCTACTAATCAATATAAACCTTTTTATTCCTACAGGTGACATGAGCTAAACATGAGCCACTTTTCAATGCCACCCAGATTGACTCAGTTTTAGGCATTTAAAAAATATTAGACAATAAATTTTGCTACTAAAACCAGTCAGGTTTTAGAAACATACTAGAGAAGCTAATATTAAAGGGAATTTTAAAACTTTCTGTCCCTTAATCTCCTAACAATGGTTAGGTGTACAGGAATACTCTCCCAGAAGGCAGACCAGACGTGCTTCATGGCTCTCTAGCAACCTCTTCCAACTCAAGTGATTTCAAAACAGAAATTACAATATCATTTATTATCCAGAAACTACCATATTATCTAGGTATTAAGGCCACATAAATGAGCAATCTTTAAGCCTTCAAAACGTAGATGGGTTTGAATTTATATTTCACTATGGTATTAAGCTTACTCGCACTTTATGCTATTACAGGAACATGCTAAGGGAACGCTCTTCCAAAGAAATGATAATTCAGGAGTTCAACCACTTTTGGTTGCTCAGCCAAAAACTTTATGATTTACTTTATTAACTGATCCTGGGGGTAAAGTGTAACATAAATGAGCACATTGTGTTTCAGCATATGGAGAACTGCAAAGACCAAATTAAAACAGCAATAGAGATACTAAGTCTGCTTCTCAAAACAGCTAGGAAAGACTGTATCGTTATAGAAGCTTCTTAATTTTGATGTCATAAGAAAAAAAACACAACCACCGTTATCTCTCTACTGTCATTAATGAGAAATTTTACTCACTGTATTCACTTGTACAAGATTTGGATCAGCTATCTGCAACTTTGCTAAGTTGTTTTCTATATCCTCATGTCTATTTAGCAGTCCACTATTTACCAAGCAAAAGAGGGTAATCCTCCGCTTCAAGCCATGGTGTACAGATCTGGATATGCTTGAAATGCAATTTTTCAATCAGATGGTTGTAGTACTCTTTTAGGGGTCCTTTACCTTGTTAAAACAGGAAAAAAATATTAGTGATTTTATCAGGCTGACTGAAAATAAGGTGTCAAGAAAGATACTTGCTATAATCCTCCAAGAGAAAGCAACATGAATGTAGACTTAATCTCTTAAATATTCATTAGAAGAGTTTGCCATTCATATCTCCCAGTCTTGTCTTAAATAACCAATGGTAATTGCTGCTAAATAATTAATGACCAATTTCATGAGCCCTTTAAAAAAAGCCTGTTAAGCCTGTTCTAGAAAAGCAGATATTCTCCTCAAACAAGTTAAAAAAAAATAAAAAAGTTATGTAGAAAGAATAGATACTGTTTGGTTTGATTAACTTGCTGTTTAATTGTAAACTAAAATTGTGGGTTTTTTTGGTTAACAGGCCAAACATTAGAATTCTACATTTCTTTTGCTGCAGCATCTCAGTGTTCAAAATTGAAGTAATGCACAGCAGTAACAGATGAGTGGGCTGAGAAATTTTCCTGTTTACAAATATGGCATTTTACCTTGCTTCAACAGTCCAAATAAATTATAAGTCTTATTTATAATCAGACATAAAGCTAACAGTCCCATCTGTCTCTTCACCATCAGTAGACAAGCTAGCATAGTGTGACGATAGAAGTCCTTTGTATCAGCACTGAAAGAGAATTCTAAAGCCAAAGAACTATTACCTGTTATTACACATACTAAAGATGGCAGCTTGATTCCCTCCTTGATAAAATTTTCATAATCTGGAGAAGGTAAGAAAAAAGTTTTGAGTTGATAAGTATACGGACACCTGTTGACAACAATGGTCTCAGCTTACAAATCATTACTTCCTACTCTCAGCAATTTGTTTGAAAACATATAGCTAGTAAGAGTTGTAAATTTAGCAAACAGTTATAAAAATAAATTAATGTATGTTTGAAATATGCACTATTCATAAGTCATTTGACTATCCCAGATCAGCTGTTTCAACATATTTAGAAATTGTAGCTGTGAAGATTACCAAACAAATCAACATGTATTTCCATCTTTCTTAATTTCAAATGCTTGAGGAGAATACATATAATAACTTGCAAAGTAAAATTGCAATTTGCAAGTTAGTTAGAAATATAACCCCCGTAAAACATCTTTGATTAAATCCAGATGTTGCACTTCTCTGTTTTAATTCATACACTTAAACCAATGGCACTTTTTCAAATACATTTGTATTTTCACTTGAATTTAGTGGCAATTAGAGGAATTGTTTTTCCATAGAAGCCCTTCAAAATTGTTCAGAATACAGCCATACCCATTTGAATAGCTGAAATGAACTCCTTAAAACCTACCTTCTAATGCTTTTAGAAGGACAGAAAAATCTTCATCCTCTGAAAGAGAGGCTTTTATTAGTGACATTCATATTACTATTATTTGTAATAACCTATTTTCTTTAAATAATAATCATTAGGAAATGTGAGAAAATTATTTTATTAAGCATGAAATATGCTTTTCCCACTGAAAATCTTGTTACTATTATTTTCATAAATGCAACCCTATTGCCTCCGTATTGGCAAGTCTCCTGACAAACAAATCACAAATAGTTTACATCCCCAAAAAGCAGACTGTACCTAACTCTTCTCTAACTTTAGAAATTAGATGACTTTAATTGCAGAAATTCTCTTCTTAATTCTACCAATAATTCTGCCCTCAGTTACTAGCAATAGATTTTTTTCCTCACTCTGTCCCTCTCTTTTTCACACAGACAGGAAAAAAGAGAATGTAGTACACATAAAAGTAAATAAAAGAGTAAAAAATATTAATTTCTTAGGGCCATTTTACAGCACCATACAAAATTGTAAGTTTGTAGTGAAAGTTCAAAAAAAAAAGTAGATAAATCTCAGCATCTCATTTGTATCTCTACCATAAAAATATTTTTTTCCTCACTTATTGTTAGTCATATTCTATACAACTTATCTTCAAACTCTTCCAACCAAATCAAAGAAATGGAACTTTGCTGTTGATAATGCCCATTTAGCATGACAAGCATCACATGGGGGGATGTGGAAAATAGCTCTGGTTTTCTTTTTTTTAATGGTAGTTAAATACTAAAAGCAAATTATTTATTTCCAAACCTGTCCAACTTGTGCTGCTGATTAGAAGAGCTGGCCGTCCTCTGGCTTTTGTCACACATCCATTTTTATGATCCATTTCTGTAAAGGCAGACCTCTCAGCACTCGAACTGACAGACTCTGTACTACGTAAACAGAATTTTCTAAATATGGACTACACAAACAGCCAAAAAACAGAAGGAAATACTGTGCTTAGCTGGCAAGAATTTCCAAATGCCTTGTTTCAGATTAGTTGCTCAAATTGTATGAAAAGATATTTACTGCAGTTTTGATGTTCATAGAGATATCTGATCAGAGATCATCTTTCATTCTTAGCACTGCTGCCAAGAGCACAGTAACACTACTGCTATAGGCATCATTCCTTCTAGGATAGCCAGAAACACAGCTGCTGCTTCACCCCTCAAATATTCTAGCAGAGATTCCCTCAGCACTTATGCCAATTATATATATTTGTATTATTTTACACAATAAGAACTGTGTTGCTGCCATATAGTGATTTTACTTATTCTACCCTCTCTCAAAGATCACAAAGGTAAGTTGCATATCATGTTCTCCTGCCCAAGAGGATATGAAGACCCTTCTGTAACTCATGATCCTGTGCAAAAATATTTCTAGTAACTAAGTGCAATAGCTTTGTGTTATTCAGTTAAGAATTGTAATTGAATAGTTTACTTACACGTACTGTGCTTTAAAAGGTTCATAGACTTTGGCAAGCTTCATATACAATTGATGTTGAAGTTCTAAAGGTGTTTCCTTAAAATAAGAAGCTGGCTTGTCATACAGAGTTATTGCCCTGTAACAAAATAAATCCACAAGTTCAATAAAAAATAGATGTAACAAGATGGAAACTGTAAAGAAAGAATAACAGGCTACAACACTGTAAGATGTAATTAATTAAATAAAATAATGATTTAACTTTTATGACTTCTTATATTCCTAAAGTGTTCTGTAATAAAACTTGACATATGAGAGTGAGCCCAGTAACAAAAAAATCCCTTCCTACATGCATATGCAAAGGATGTAACACAACTATGAAACTGCAAATGTCATTATTTTAACTTTTTAACTTACTTCATAACAGTGCCTGCACAGGTTTAATTTTAAAACCCTACGATCACAAAAGAATAATTTGCAGAACAGACTAAGTGTAAATTAATGCATTGATTAGTAATGCTCAGTCTGACTCTATAGGCAGCTTCATAGCAAAGTTTCATAAAATCTAAACTCCCACCTTCTAGCCAATGGTGTGTTAATTATGAAAGCTAATGAAGATTCTCAAACACTCACACTTCACTGCCTCATTAAAAAAACAGAACTAAGTGTTTCAGTAGTGATGGATGGAAAAGGGAAAGCTGTTTTTGTAAGATTTCTCTACATCCATAAACATCAAGGCTACACATTTTAATCTTACTGCAAGTATGCACAGAACAATCTTAGAAGTATTTGACTTACTTTATGTTGCACTTCTCCCATAGATCTTCCTTCATTGCATTAGTGACACATAAATTATAGTCAGACAAGCGCCCAAAAAACTTTTCATACCTGACAAAAAAATTTATGTTAGGAACCACAAACAGGTAATCTCAGTAGCCAAACAGCAGCTTCTCACCAATTACAATGAAGTACAAAAAAAGTAAATGCAAACAAACAAAAAACTCAGTAACTGAAATTTAAATACAATTTATTCACTGACTCCTAATATAGGAATAGTATCAGTGTATGGAAACTGATACAGAATAACTCTCTTAGGCCCGAGAACAAAATTATCAAAACAATCTACACATCTCAAGCAAGGTGGATTCAGCAAGAAACACAACTACCCATCTACCATTAAAGATGGATTTGACCATAAGCAGCAATTGAGACCAAAAACACTTTAAGCCTTTGTAGTAAAAAGATCAAAGTTTGCATACATACACACAAAAAGTCTGCATAGCTTACCAAGTCAGAATAAAACACAGAGACATATGCAAATCACAGATTTTTATCCATATGAATGAATGAATGAATCTGTTCCTGTATGTCATTCCTATGACATTCTCTAACCTACCCAAACATACACATGCTTCTAAGACTTTAACTTCTTATTAACAAATAGACCACACACCACATGCATTTACCTACATTGTCCTGAAACATTTCACATTTAAGTTTAAAATAAACTTTTTTTAGGCTTTTTTAGAGCTTGGACTTCTTAAAACAATGCCCATCCTTTACAGTTTGCACTGTGTGATAACACACACGAACGTGGAAGATTTTTCTTTAACCTTAAAGCTGAAAGGGAATCTTAACAGTACACAACAGAAAGCAAAAGATAGGTTTTCTTTTGAAAGCTGCTTCCCTTATGTAGTGAATGGTATAATTCCTTCAGATTACATAAATCATTTTATAGAATGAAACATCTTAGATGGATTTTTAGTATGTTTTGCCATCTACCATTAGCAGAGACATTTTATAGAATTCGCTTTCTGAAAAGCTCAAGACTGCAAAATCCAAAAATTCACAGAATTAGTCCTTTGCTAATGATACTCTCTGCTTTCCATTCTTCAGAACATTGCAAAGGTAATTTGTAAAGAAAAGAAGGAACTACTATACAAACCATTTTGCAATTTGTACTAGCAGGTGGTTTCTTCCATGAATCAGACTCATTATAGTATATCCATAGTTATGCCAATCAATTATGAGCTTGCTTCTCCGTACAAGACACACTACCCAGGCAACAGCTATACTAGGCAGACCTGGAGGATTCTGTTTAATACATAAAATAAATACAAATAATGTGAGACTGTGGTCAAGAGATAAACACTAAGCAACTACCAGGATACTTGGGGGGCAGGGGGAGGAAGAGGACTGACATTACATTGCTTTCAAGAATCATAATGAATAGATAATTCTGTGTTCAACTGTATAATCTCCACTTTTTGCTATGAATACTGGTAGGCACTTCAAATTTTACTGTCACATCTGGACAAAGTCCTCCCTCTCAATAAACACACAAGCTCTTTCATTAAGAGTTTTCTTCACTAATGACCATACCAATTAAGTATGAAAGATGAAAAATTAATGGACAATCTGAGTTATCAACAGAGAGGTCAAACCAAATACACTTTTTTATTAATAGGCTAACATCACGGATTTTACCACTTTCTCCTCTAAAATAGTCAGAAAAACATCCCATGCTGGTCAAAAAAAAAAAAAAATCAGAATTGCATACATAATCAAAACATACCTGAAGAAGGATGTAGGATGGCCGATCTATCCTCAACATCACATACAGCAACTGCACCACTTGTGCGATGACTTTTACAACGTACTGGAAAATCTTCGGGCCGACTGCAAAATGACCAAGAAAGGCGGTAAGAGTATTACCCAGCTCCACGAACAAATAAAAAATAAATTTAAAGGGGTTTTCATGTAAAACCCTCTTCACCAGAAAGGCTCCACCCACCCCGCAGCGCCCTGAGCTCCGAGAGGGCCACGATCCGTATGTTCGGGTGCTCCAGGAGGTCGCCGTGGGGCTTCGTCTCTGCAGAGGGGAGGACAAGCGGCCGCCGTGAGAGCCACGCCGGCCGTTAACGGCCGCCCGGGGCCAGGCCAGGGAGGGCAGGGCGGCCGGGCGCACTCACGGAGGAAGCCGAGCAGGTTGACGCGGTGGCCGCGGCGGGCCAGCGAGAGCGCGTGGTACTGCATGCGCGGGCTGCGGCCCACGTCGCCCAGCACCGCCACGCACACGGTCCCCGGCCCCGTCCCCGTCCCGCCCGCCGGCCGCCACCGCCGCCACAGCAGCAGC
>VWPW01000139.1:29144-41991 GCA_013389825.1 Crypturellus undulatus
GAGCGGCGGCGGCGGCCGGAGCGGCGCCCTCCGCGCGGGGAGCGGCCGCCTCGGCACTGAGCGAGCGCCTCTTCCCTCGCAGGGGCTCCTCGAGCGGGGACGCGCTGCTGCCCTACCCGCCCTCCCGCCACGGCCCGCGGCACTCGCACCGGCACGTCAGGGACTGCCAGCTCCACGAGCACGGCAACGGCACCTACGAGTCCTGGCCCGGCGACACCAGCGCCGACGGGCCCGTGGCCACCACGCGAACGTTTGTGTCTTACATCCCCGCCGCGGGGGACAACCGCAAAGTGGTCTACGGCCACTTCACGTTTGCGAGGAACCCCCTGAGGACGGTGTCCGTGCTGGAGCCCGGGGGCGCCGGGGGCTGCCGCGCGCACCGCAGAGCCCCCGTGGAGGAGACCGCGAGGCTGGGCAAGTGCCTGGTGGCCCAGAACGGCGGCTACTTCGACATGGCAACGGGGGAGTGTCTCGGGAACGTGGTGAGCGACGGGCGGCTGGTGCGCAACGCCCGCGGCCTGCAGAACGCGCAGTTCGGCATCCGCAGGGACGGCACCCTCGTGTTCGGGTAAGAGCGGGGCAGCGTTTCGAGAGCGCCCTTCTCCCTCTCGGAAAATGAGGAGCAAGGCAGGAAGCACTGTCCCCTTGGCCACTCCTGGTTGGAGCAGAAGGATGGTTTCCTCTTTTCCATTAGAGGTATCCTACCTGTAACCCACTGAGCTCTTTCTCTGGCCCTTGGCTTTTCCACTCGGCATCTGATTATAATGAGGCTGATGTTGCTCAGCACCCTGGTTCCCAAGATAAGAATATCCCTAGAGAAACATCCTACAGTGACATGGGGCCCTCGTCATGGACATGGTGGCTCAACAGTCCTTTGCTGCTGTCTTAACAGTAAAAGAGGGAAGGGGAGAGGATAACCTCCCCAGACAGAGAGATACAGCACCCATCAATGTTCCCCCCTCAGTGTAGCTGTGAGCTGCCTGGACACTGTTACTGAAAACTCTCTCAGAAGCTATTTGGTGCTGCTCTTTTGAGATTCGAAGCTGCTAACGCTCATTTGGCTGTCCTCCCCGCTTGAGTCTGTCGGCAGGAGAAAAGGCTTGAACGTGCCATTGCCGTGCTGTGTAACCCCCCTGCTCTCTCCTTCCCTAGTTACCTGTCTGAGGAAGATGTCTTGGATCAAGTGAACCCGTTTGTGCAGCTCGTGAGCGGTGTGGTTTGGCTCTTGAGAAACAGGGAAGTGTACATCAATCAGAGTCGAATGGCGGAGTGTGATGAAACTCAAACCACAGGTAAATACTGCAGAACTTCAGCCTGGGCACAGACTCTCCTTGTGGAGAGGCTGCTGGTAGCAGGGGAGCTTTGGAAACTCTGCTGTCTTGTTGGGAGCACTTGACACGCCTCCAATTCACAGGTCCAGATTCCTTCTGTGCTGCTTTGTTACCCTGAGTCAGTGGCAGGTACAGTACAAGCAGCAGGTTCCTCCAGACCAGGCAGCACTTGCCTGTTCAGCGTCATTGAAGAGAATTTGCTAACAGCTGGAAGAAGACCTGGTGTGACTGATCTCAGTTCTTGCTCAGGGAAGCTCAAAGCAGACATGTCTTGCAAGGGGTTAGAGCTGAAGGCTTATGAATCCTCTTCCTTTCTCCCTGTACCAGTAAAACATCTTACCAAGAGTGCCTCTAGAAATCTGATTCCTAGATGGGCTGGATGGACAAGAGGATGTTGGGCTCTGTTCTCACTGTGTTTCAGTTTATCTGAGCCTTTTGCTGGTAGCTGTTTTGCAGGCAGATGTGTCTAATCAGCTGGTTCTGTCACCCAGTGAGCGTGTGATTTGTTTCCTGTCGTTCGCAGGAACCTTTGACAGGTTCATCAATGTGATATCAGCCAGGACTGCGGTTGGACACGACAGTCAGGGGCAGCTGGTGCTGGTTCATGTGGATGGACAGACGGAATCCCGAGGGTAAGGCCTCAGCTAAGGTAAGGCCTTGGGGATACGAGACCAGTCTAAGCTCTGTCACTGGAATTGAAGGGACTCTGCTGCTGCCAGTAGTGAGTTCAGGGAGTCTCTGCCTTAGAACATAAAAGATAAGTTGAAGGCCGCGTAACAGTTTGTGGTGCTGGAAGGGCAAAGCCAAAAGGCCTGGAGAGTCCTCTGGAGGTGGGTCAGCCTGCCTGGGATGGGAAAACTGCTTCCCTTCCTTTAAGGATGGGGACCAAGCTTCTAATAACAGCAGAATGCCTAAGTCAGGCCTGTGTGATAAACTGCTGTTTGCTTTTGCAGGCTTAACCTGTGGGAAATGGCCGACTTCTTGAGGCAGCAAGGAATCATCAACGCTATCAACCTGGACGGTGGAGGCTCTGCAACGCTCGTCCTCAACGGGACCCTTGCGAGCTACCCCTCTGAGCACTGGTAGGTGCTGCCTGCGCGTGTCCAGGGCTGTGTGAGGGTCCTCAGTTGTCACATGCGACATACAAACAAGTGACCAGTTTTCAGAGCAAATGGCTCTCAGCTTTACAGTAATTTCGTGACTACCTGTTTTTGTTTTGTTTTTCACTCAGTAGTCTCACATTAAGTTTAGCTGTTTTCAGACATGCAGCAAAGCTGTTCAGCGTGACTGAGTGACCTGGTGCAGGAATCAAATATCAAGGCAGCTCTTGGACTAGGAGATTCAGTTGCACATTCGCAGGACATGGCTGAGACCTGTCAACAGTTTATTCATGGAAGAGAAACACTGACTTGCAGCCCCTGCCCTGGCTAGCGCTGCTATCCTCTCGTTCACGCCATGGTGAGGAGAGCTAAAGAAAACTTTAGTTGAAATTTAGGCTTTTAAGATGTTTCTGACAGTAAACAGGAAACAAGTTAAAAATCAGACAATTTAAAATTCAGTTTACAGTTTGATAGTTGAAGGCCAAGTGTTACTATAAGCCTAATGAAGTTGCTTATATCAAAGCAAAGGGTAGTTAAATGAAGGTGTATTAAATGCCTCAGGGGAGGACAGAAGCAAGTCCTACTTTAACAGGGATTTAGTTTTCACAGTTTGCTCTTTGTAATTTGGGGTCTTAAATGACTTCTGTCCCTTAGGACTCAACACTATGTTAAGGATGGGAAAATATAAACATAAAACTAGATTTGAGTCAATGTTCTAATTTTCTTATTTACCAACTCAAATTTGGCCCAAAATGTGTGGGTTACATTAACTGGTTCCACCCAGGGCTGGGAGCATTGAAGTGCTGTCTCTCTTTACGCTGCCCTTGTTGCGTCCCCAGCTCCTTTGACAACATGTGGCGCTGCCCGCGGAGCATCTCGACGGTTCTGTGCGTGCACGAGGCGGCCTGCGAGCCCGCGGACTGCAGCGGCCACGGGCTCTGTGTGCGCGGGACGTGCAGCTGCAGCCGCTACTGGCGCGGCGCCGCCTGCGACGTGCTCGACTGCGGCCCGGCCAACTGCAGCCTCCACGGCACCTGCACCGACTGTAAGTCCCTTGGGCGCACGGAAGGGTGTAAGGGTGCCTGACAAGCTGAGACCTGGGGGCTACACGTGGGAATGTGCTGCTTGCCTTAGCAGTCAAGCACGCTGCGGTATGAGCATCACTTGCCACCCCCAGCCTGCTCCCTGCAGCATCATGGGGGGCTCTTTTGGTGTAGCTCAATGCACAGAAGCAGCTCCATAGTCTAAGAAGTCCTTCCCCATGCTGGTTTGAAGCATTGTAGCTGCTTTTTCTCTTTGTCAGGAATTAGACCCAGCAGTAGCTGCTTCCTTTGCTGTAGGAAACAGCAGTTGCTGGGGAGCCCAGACCTTCAGAGCTGCAGGTGCTGATACTCTGATCCACCCCAGCCACATCCTGACTCTGCAGGCCACGTGGGGCTGCTTGCCTCAATCCTGCTCCTGCCTTTGCGTGTTTGGAGCTCTGTTCCCCATTCACTCTGCCCCTGAGACAACAGTGGAGATTATCAGGACCCAGTGCCATTAGGGGTGGAAGCAGGGCTAAGCTGGGGCTCAGATCTGCAATCTAGGCCTGTAGCAGGACTTCCCTTCAACTTTTGTCTTGGTTTCCCTATCTGTCTCAGGTTGTGCACCTGGTTTTCTTTGTAAATCTGCTGTTAAGAAGGGCATTGCACTACACTGTGTGACAAATGTGGCAGTTGAGTTCTGCTCCCTGCACTTAATAGCTCCTTCTCTCAGTAGGCAGCTGTCCTGTGTCACTGCAGCATGATTTTTACAAGCGTGGGATTGCTGATCTGTAAACTTGTCTCGCATCTCAATGCTGCTCTGATAGCCCCGGCCTTTGCTCTTCCTGTTCCTGCTCAGTCTTGTTTTTGTGTCTGCTGCCTCCCTGATTCAGGGGCAGAGCTCAGGGGGACGCAGATCTTGCTAGCAGTTGATTCAGAATCAATGTCTTGAACTCCAGGCCAGGAAGAGGCACAGAAACTGGTGCATTTTGCTGCTCTTAGTGGGTGTTTGCATTCAGCCTGTGAGCTCAGGATTCCTCTTCTATGGGCTCCCTGGCAGGAGCAGTCTGATCTCACGTGACAAGGGCACCCCACGAAACTCCCAGCTTGAAGTTCCTGCCCTCTCTGAGCCTTTCTCTTTTGCTAATATCTCTTTGCATTTGTGCAGCTGGATGCGTGTGCGATGCTGGCTGGACTGGCAGCAACTGCAGTGAAGGTAACACTGACTTCCCCTGCACTCTGGTGCTCCGTAGCTGCTGGAGTAGTCGGGACCACGGGCTCTGGGCTGCCTGCAGTGGTGGGCAGCGCCTGGGCCCTCCCCTGGGGGAGCAGCAAAGGGAAGGGAAGCGGGTACAGGGTGCTCTGCTTTTTCCCAGATGGGAGTTTATTTGCACTGGGAGTGTCACACTTGGTGCTAAGCAAGCACCAACAAGCAGTGGGGCCTCCCATTGCTCCTTGTTCAAGGCAGAGGCTGCTGCTTTTCTGCAAGCAGCCCCTCAAGCCCCCATGGCAGCAAAGGCTGAGCAGGTATTAGCGGGGGCTGCTGGGACTCGTACCTGGCAGTGATGAGCTCTGTCCTTGTCTCTTGCAGTTTGTGCTAGTGGCTTCTATGGGGACGCTTGCTCCCAAAAATGCCTGTGCCAGAATGGTGGCTTGTGTGACCCTGTGGATGGCACCTGCTCCTGCCCTGCTGGCTACTATGGAAGCAGCTGTGAGCAAGGTAAGGGCAGCTCCAAGGAAGGCTCACCTCTTAAGGGAATTTTTATTATTAGAAGAGTTTGAACCTCTATCTTGTCTCTGCCCAGAAGAGCTAAGCTGCTTTCCCAAAGACCACGAATACTCGAATTCCTTGAGCATGAGTGTGACTCCATTCCCATCTCTAGGCCCGGCATGAGGAAGGTCTAAGTCAGTGGCTGTGGAAGGCCCCCAAGAGTTGTTTTGGTTTGTGCTCTTTGAACTTCAGTTTTACAAGTCCTAGAAGTAAGAGGGCTAGTAACATTTTCATCTGCGTAGCCACTCCACCTTTTCTGCAGCCCTTCAGACTCCCATGAGTCTGAAAAATCATGCTGTGGTGACAGCATAGGTGTAAATCCTGGGCACATATGGGTAAATAGTGAAGCTTTATCCTCAGCCCAGGAATGCTCAGCTAGTCTCATCCCTGATAGAAGCAATCTGAGCATCTCTGATCTACAGCAGGTTTAAGGCTCTCCTAAGAGCCCTGAGAGTGCCTAGCGTTCCAGGCACTCAGCTGATGCTGCTGGTGAAACAGGCACCGTTGAATTGAAGACAGTCCAGAGAGGAAGGTCCTCTCTGAGAAGAAGGTCCAGAGTGATGGATTTGATAGATTCAGAGTGGAGATTTGACAATGACCGACTTTTGTTTTTAATCAATTCCCTAGTGTGTCCCATGGGCTGGTATGGGCCAAACTGCCAGAAACTCTGTGCCTGTGAACACACGTGTCCCTGTGACCGACAGACAGGCAGTTGTAACATCACCTATGAAGTAGAAATACAGGACCAGTTAATCAAAGGTACCACCAATTCCCTTCACTGTTTATTTTGATTTATTTTCAAAGATAGCTCCTGTTTTGTTTGTTATCACTTTGGGGGTGTTGTCACCTTATCTGAGGTGGTTGTTTCAGTGAAGTTTTACTTCTACCTTTTTCTTCCTGCTCTTGTTTTCCAGCTGGGCGCTGTCTGGCTTCCTGGAACAAAGAGAAATTCTCTCTGTCACAGTAAGTGTGTAGTGCTGGCCATAGCTGATCCCTGTCTGAGATACAGGACCCTGCCCAGGCCTTCTGTATTCATGTACAGACTTAATGTGTTCATATATTTCAGTATATGATGGGAAAGGGGGTAGATTGAGAAGGGAGAGTGGTAAAAGTCTGATTGTAAGAAGACAAGTGTTCAGTTGAACACACCATCAGTGAGTGAGGTTGCACCCTGAATCTAGCACTCAACCCTTGTTGCCCTTAACCAAGAGCCACCTTTCCTCTTTAGCTGATGCACTGTGGATCCAGCAGGGGCAGGGGGCTGAGAAAAGCCAGGGGAATCGTGCCCTTTGGAACAACTCCAGACTGCAGCAGCTGGTGAAGCTGCAACCTTGGGCTGGAAGAGCTTTCACTGGTCAGGGGAATGCAAAGCTCAGAATATCCATTTGAAACAGACCCTTTTCATAACATGTTCTCAGGTGCCTGGGAGCAGAAGCACAAGCTGGTAATAGAACAAACTTCCAGAACATTGTGGGAAGTGGGAACAGCTGAACACATATCTAACTTTTTTTTTTTTTTTTTTTTTTTTTCTCTCCCTGATAGAAGAACCTGGATTGCCATAACCACTGTCTTGGCTCTGCTTCTCACCGTTAGTGCTCTGGGAAACATCGGCCTTTTTCTCAAAGCGAGGTCAGAGAGGCAGGGGGATGGCAGGGACTACCACTACCACCCGCTGCGGGAGATGAACGGCGAAGCCAGTCACAGCGCTGCCTGCGAGGCAGAAGATGCTCAGGACCAGAGCCAAGCACTCCTTTGAGGCCTCGGCTGGACAGAAACAGAAGGTAGTTACTGCAGCCCAGGTAGTGCCCATGGGGGCTGCTTGACCCAGACTGCAAAACTGCTCACAAGCAAGAGCAGCTGTAAGCTCTGAGTCCAGACCCATTCCTTGCTTCTTGCCCTGCCCCACAGAGCCTGGGGTTCATTTCCAGCCTTCCTCCCTGCTCTACCTGGGCCATGCAAGGGTAAAGTGGAGGCAGCTGCCACACACAGGCTCTGCTGTCACCTGTCGCACACATGGATGAGTGTCCACAGCTGCAGCAGGAATCCTCCTGCTTCCCTGCAGTATTTGGGGGAAGGCAGATGATAAATAAGCCATAAGTACTCCAGAAGGTTCTTTGCTACATTCTACAACTGAGCTTCCCCAGCAAGCTTTAATTTCATCAACAAAGACTGATAGAACAATTTAAAAATGTTGCAACAAGTGCAGCAGCAACACAAGCACAACATCCCTAATTCTGGCCACAACAGTAGGCTTGAAGGCTGACAGCACTGGGGCTTTCTTGCACCTCTGTCTTCACCCAATCTATGCTGACTGCAGGGAAGAAATGTTTTCTTACTTGATTCTTAGTCCTTGAATTAGCCTAACAAATGTTTCCAGAAGCTCTATCATTGGTGGGTTCTTTCAGCAAAAAGAAAAACCATACACTAGCTCAAAGAATTAATTCCTAGATTTCTTTTTTTTTTTTTTAAGCACTCCTTCAGGAAACCTGTGTGCTCTGCTCAGCTACATGACCTGCTACTGAGGGACCAGAACCCACGTCATTGTTCCCGTGCAAAGAGTGCAGCAGCCCCGCGTGGCCAGCACGACGCGGGCTCACAGGGCCCTGGGCTCAGCCCCGGCCTGCTCTGGTCACCCCACGTTCCCTGGGCCAGCAGCAGTCTCTCAGCCACTGCAGAAACTGCCCTCGCCTCCTCAGAGAGGGTGGCTGCCAGCGCTGAGCTGGGACCGTGCTCAGTATTTCAAGCAACACTCAGCTGGGAATTAGCCATTTTCCCGGAATACATCCTTGCACAATACATTCAAAAATACATATGTAAATTGGCTTCCTTGTGAAGAAAGCTAGCCTTTAATATGCCACCGTAGTGCTGCAAATTAGGTTTTTAAGCCTATCTGAGCCTGAATAGTAAAACGTGGTATGCATTCTATTTTTTTCTTCAAGCAAAATATATGTAATTTTTGTGCCACAGTTGGCATCAAATCAATCTGTACACTGAAGATTCTATTTTTTTATTATTTACAGAAAGCTATTTGATACTTGAATAAACTCAATTAGAATGAACTGCCTGAAAATTGGATTCTTAATAAATATTAAGTTGGTCAGGATGAAATAATCCTTTCCCAGATAAGCCTGGTAGGCTTTTGCACCCACCCATCTCTTTCATTTTAATAACCAGCTGTGTTGCAGGATGATGTGTACCAGCCTACTTAGTCATGTAAAAATAAAACAAAGAATGCTGGTTCTGCAGGAAAATAACCATTAAAGCCCTCCTTGTTTTTTAAGAACAGAAATAACTGGATACAAACAAGACTTACCTCTGTTTCCTTGGGTACTTAAATAGACCAGCACAAATGCTCTGGCTTTTCAAAATTCACCACAAAATTGAAAGATTCAGTTGCATCAAACAATTGAATGTTCTTTAGAGATGCTTTATTTCCAACATACAGAAGTGTACAGCTCCTACCAGAACCAACAAAGACTAAGTACATTTTTAGCATCAGATTTGTCGTCAAGTAACACGTTACAAAGCACTTTGCATTTTGCTAGTGTGCTCTTAAAGAAGGTTTGATTTTTTTTGGCTGCGGAAATCAGGATCTTGATATATAAAAATAAAGACAGTTGCAAAGTCAAGAAATACAGTGCTCGCTAAAATTTTAATGCCCGTTTAATTTATCTGTACTAATAGCTTGGGAGTGGGTGTTAATGTCATAAAAGCCAATGCATGTCACATGATACCAATTTAGCTTTCCAAAAGATAACTAATTTAGAACAGAAATCATTAAACACACACACTGGAAGAATATTAAAAGCTTATAGCATGCAGGAGTCTTTGACAAATGCCCATCAATTTTAGTCCTTAGAGTAATAGTTCTGTTTTTAGCTCACAGTATAAATGTTTTGAATATTAAAGAAGAATAAGCTAGTAAAATAGGGATTCCTCTGACTCTAGTATGGCTGGAGTTAACTCCTGTGTCAACAAACAGCCTCTCAACACCTGAGCTGAGTAGATGGTTAGGCTCACTTCCCACTGAGAATTGCAACAAATGTCCCAGAGCTAAAAGTGACTGTATCAAGATCTTGTGATCAGTAAACCAAGCAAGCCTGAAGAAAATAATTCAGACCTTCTCCTAATGCTCAAAGCCAGAACTGGAGGGTTGTGCCAAACATTATGATTATGCAGAGCTCATCAAGGAATGCAAAACCCCAGCTAATTAAAGCAGGGTTTATACATTCTTACTAAAAGATGGTATTTTTTCTTCAGACTGTTATATTCAAAGGGAAGTGACACAACCAAACCGGCCACGACCAGACCCAGGAGCCGGAGCAGAGCAGCCTGGCGCTGCAGAGCGGCTGCAGCCCGATGCCGGCGGCAGCTCCGAGCTCTCCCGCGCAGCGATTCTGCAGCCCCCAACAGCGGCTGCCCCGAGCCTCAAACCACGAGGACACCCGTTGCTGCTGGCAGGGCAAGGTAACCCTTGGCACACAGTGGTAACGAAACCAGCAGTGCTCATTTTGCATCTTTCTGAACCAGTGTCTTCCTTAAACCAGGCTAAGTTAGTCTGTCTAAAATCATTTAGAAGAAAGCCCTTTGCAAACCTGCAGAAACACTGTAACCTTCAGCCAGAATTACTCAGTCGCAGCCTCCTTGGCGTTGCCCTGCCTGCCTGCAAGCCAGCCAGGCTCCCTTCTCGGTACCTGTGCCGTTTTTGAAGTGTTCCCTGTCGATCTTCCCAGTCCTGCTGTTCCAGAAGCCAGTAAACAGTGAAGTGGGGCCTACCCTTAGGAACTGCAAAGAGTAAAGGTTTCAAATACAGCCATATTTAATTGTAAACAGCAGCATAACACGTGGTACCTACAACACAGCGTCTTTCTCTTAAGAGATATCACCTAAGAAACATCACACATGGCAACAGCTCTGAGGTAGGTATTAGGTTTTATACATGGAATACGTGAAACAGGGAAAAGCCCTCATTTACTGAGTAGCTAATTTTTCAGTACTCAACTTGTACCTGCACACAGCCAGAGCTCACTGACCCTACCTGAAACAGCAGATGCTGGGATGCCTCTAAGGAGCAGGGAGAGCCTCGCGGTGCCGCTAACTGGGCACCCAAGGCTGGGAGCTCTTCTTGCCTGTGGTGCCGATTACGAGACCGACCTACAGGGAAGCGCTGTGAACACACAACAGAATCCACAAGTATTTCCAGTCTTACTCTCAACTCGTAGGAGGTTCCTGGGAGGAAAACCATGCGTCTCATTTTCTAAATCATGCTAATATAATTTTGCTGGGAGGAGGGAAGTGTTCTAAAAGAATTCTGCCTTTTTTGCCCATGCAGCTCACAGACAGGTCTAAAAAGTAATACCTGGCTGTCTCCCCCGTTCTCCTGCCACATTAGGATTCAGAAAATAAAAAGAGAGGGGGGAGGGAAACTCAAATTAAATAAATTGGTCAGTAAATTAAGCAATTTTGTCTAAAATAAGCTCAGTAGAGATGACAGGAATTGCTCCACAAATAGACTGGAGCAGCAGTCTCCTGGGGGGCAGAGGAGTGGTATTTATCGCTCTGCAGCACAGCTGGGTACAGGAAGGAAAACTGTCCACAGCCGGGCGAACAGGAGGGAAAAGCTCCCTGCGGCCAGCGCGCCCCAGCCGCCCCGGCTCCGGCACCGGAGGGCAGCCCGGGAGGCACCAGGACGGAGCTCCAGGGCACCAGGCCCTTCCCCACTGCTCTGCCCCGGGGAATTCAGAAACATGGGACACGGTGACACGTTTCAGACACCTCCGTGACAAGGTCAAACACCCAGAACGTTTCCTGGTGGGATATGACACGTGCCACATTTTTTAATAAATTAAAAAAAATAATTAAAAAGCAAGTAAACAGAAAATATACTTAACCAGAATAAACTAAGGACAAAGCAGAAAACAGGATAATCACCACCATGAAATATTCAAATTAAGAAGCCTGAAATCCAAAAAGAAAGCACAGGAGGAGGGCTTGCTTTGGTGCTGAGCTGTTGAAAATCAGTTTCAAACTGTATTTTTAGCAATATAGTTAATTATGGCTAAAGACGTAACATGCACAATTAATTGCAGGGCAACTCTTGATTTTGCATGGCAAGGGTGGTCGTTTTCATCATGTCAAGACTCAAATTAGCTTGAAATAGGAGAGAAGTTTCATTCATCTACGAGAGACGGTAAAGACTAAAGGACCACTGGGGAATTGTCCCTGCCCCCAGATAAATCTTTCCTGTATAATTCAAGTTAACTGTTCAGCTTTCACAATGAAAGGTTCAAGCTGGGAAATTAGTTTTCTTTGCTCTATTTCTCAAAAAAAAAAAAAAAAGGAAAAATATTCTTCATTTCCTGTTGCTGCAATTACAGGGACATTTTCTTTCTTTGTCAAGCATGCCTGGTGCTTCAGAATAACTAAAAGAAACGGCTAGAAAATACTGCACGTGTATGTTCTCCTTAACAAGTTCTATTCTGCCCTTTGTAAGACTTGGTGGGAGGGAGAGAACAACTTCCCACCTAGAGGTACGGCCATGCACAGAGGAATTGCTGTGCTGGATGAAGACACAATTCCCTGCTCACCTCGGCTGGTCCCTCGTGTGCTCCTTCAACCTCGAGCCATTTGTTGTGTTTCACAGCTCTAAGACTGGAAACTCGTTCAGGTCAAACTGGGCCAGCCCTGAGGTCTCCCTCAGCTGAGGGGGCTTGAGCAGCCTCTGGATTTTCAAGGACCTCGGCTGACTGCAAACAACGTCCAAGAGCAACTGAACATTTGACATGGTTCCTTTCTCATTTTGATGCCCCCTAGACAAAAACACACATAACTCCTTTGCTATCTGAAGTGATAAATGGATCCCTAGCACCTTTGATACACATCTATTCCCTGACATAATCAGTGGAAATTATGAAAAATGATACCTGCGTTGCATCTTCAAGCTGCACTACAGTCCAACAACTCCTGAACTAACTTTTTGCTTAAACTTTGAACTAACTTTTGTTAGAGGCCAGAAAGCTGCTCCAACAAGGAACTGTCCCACCTTACCTTGCACGGAAAGGTGACACGCAGCCCTTACCCCTATGATGCAGCCCTTTGCTTAAGAACATCCAGCAATTACAAAGATTAGAACTGAAACTGAAGTGCTCTGGGGATTGAAAACAATCAGTTACTCCTTTCTAAAACAAAAGTTCATCCCTTCAAAAAAAGGTAATTGGATTTAATAAATAGTCATATTTTCAAATTATAAATAAGTTAAAAATTAATTTAAAATAAGCTAATATTTGAATAAATATCTTTCAGTAAGTGCTTAAATACACACATGCTCTTTTAAAAAAAGATTTCTCTTCAAGTTACCTCAAGTTTTAAAGAAGCTAATTCTATAATACTGTCATAAAACATTGTGCCTTCAGGAAATAAAATATTGCTTTTCTTAGCCCTTAATAATCTGAATCAGTCCCCATCTACTTGAACAAGATGGGTCAGATCTACTCGTTATTGCTTGTAAACCTGAGGAGAAAGGAAAAATAGTCTATCTAAGAAAGATTCTGCTTTCTGAAGACAGTTTTTCTACCTATATTTTCTAGAAAAGTTTATATTTTTGTATCTCAGTAGGTTAAAAAA
>VWPW01000142.1:0-165848 GCA_013389825.1 Crypturellus undulatus
CTGAGTGCCTGATTTCAGGGTGGGGAAGCACCCTGAGCTGTAAGTATTAGTGTATGTTGTGAGTCAGTGGTCACGCTTCTCCTGCTCTGCCACCCAGTCCTAGCTACACGTCATGCCTACTCTGCAACCTTCTCTTGCTCTAACCCAGGTTCCCCACACTGCCCTGCCAGTCTACAGTGTGCTTTGCATTTCCATGTGCAAGCAGGCCTTTACCTTACCTCTGCTTTCCTGCATGGCGCTTGCACATATGTCTGCAGGGCTTCCTGCTCACTGGCAGTGCTGAGTCCCAACCTGAAAAGCTAATTATTACTGCTAATTTTCAGACAATTACCCTGAGATTCTGCAGTGCCTGAAAGCTCCAATCTTGAGTGACCAAGAGTGCCAAGCTGCTTACCCAGGTGAAATCACCAGCAACATGGTGTGCGTAGGATTCCTGGAGGGCGGAAAAGACTCCTGCCAGGTAAGGGCTGATGTCTGGGCAGAGATCTTTCCCAGACACTTTTGCACCTCAGGTTCCGTGCCATGTGCCAGAGCTGGTCAGAGTGCTTAGGCTTCCTCATCTCCACATGCACATTTCCCACACAGTGTCCTTCCAGGGGGGTTTGGACACAGGCTGGGCCTCACGCAGAACCAGCAGGAGCAGCCACACGCGTTCAGGCACAAGGCACAGTAGCAGTCAATTGCAACGGGGTGGGAGGGGTCAGGAGATGTGGGATGGTATCTTTTTGTGCTCCCCTACCATGGTTTGCCCCACCTCCCTCAACACTCCCTGCATTCTTTGGAAATGGCCAGCATTTTCAGGATGAGATTCTGCTTTTAAATCAACTCACACCTCTTAATTTTTTCCCTCCAGGGCGACTCAGGGGGCCCAGTTGTGTGCGATGGGACCCTCCAGGGGATTGTGTCATGGGGATATGGTTGTGCTCAGAGAGGGTACCCCGGCGTCTACACCAAGGTCTGCAATTATGTCAGTTGGATCCAAGAAACCATTGCAGCTAACTGATGCATCCGTGGCACCTGGCTCCTGGGCCACTGCCTTCCTGCCCCTTCACTTTCCTCTCTCTCAAAAAATAAAGAAATGAATAAAAGCACAGATAAAACCATACTTATGGGCCTTACAGATATATCCTTTGGGGGCTGAAGCACCATCTACACAAGTGGAGCTCTCCGCAGCCATTACAGCAGCTCTTCCCAAACCTCCCCTCCCTGCCTGTTCTTGGTTAGGCAAGTGCACAGGGAGCTGCTGTGGCCTGGAGCTGCTGGGTTGGCAAGCAGTGGGACGGGGTAGCTTGCCACCCTCTAGGAAGTCTTCTGGGCTGCACTCCTCACTACTCCTGACCCATCTCCTGAGAAAGGCAGCAGAGGGAGCAGAGCTGGATCCCAAAAGCAGTGGTGGAGCACATGCCATCCAGTTCCTGCTAATGGTGATGTTATCTTGCCAAGGAGAAGGTGGCAGCTTTGATGCTGCTCACTAGAGCTATGGTGGTTGGGTGGGAGAGCAAGCAGAGACGGGCAACAGCTGTGGCCAATGATCCTCAGCCTCTTCCTTCAGTTCCTTGGGAACATCAGAAGTAGGAGCCCCCTCACATGGAGGGACTCCCCCATCAGAATCTACAAGGGATGCAAAAGAGCTGCCAGGGAAGGGAAACAATTTCAAATGGGTGGAGAAAGGGCCAGCATCCCTCAGAAGTACAAAACACTAAGGCAAAATCAGCCAAGATAGGAAGGATGGGTTACTGAGAGGCAGTCAGCATGAGGAGAACGCATGCTGGCTGCTTTGTGTGAGGCCTGCTGCCCTGCTGCTATTTTTTTTTTTTTTTTTTGTTTTGGATAGTTCTCTCTGGGTGAGCAAGGAAAGCTATGACTTCATTGATGGTTCTGCAGGGCTGAGGGCAGGAGGCAGGGAGGCAATAACACAGGAAAGCATGAGCATGGTGTGGTGGGAAGGGCAGGAATGTACTCCAGAAAGGATTCCTACATGCAGCTAGATGCATGGAAACAGCCAAGCCTCTGTGGTGGTGAGAATGAGACAGTCTTCTGGGAATCTTCAGGACTTCAGGACACAAAGGACTTCCTATCCTGATAGGCTTCCTGTCCTCTGCAAGGACAGAGTACATGGGGGACTTCTCATCTTCAAGGTTTTCTTTCAGCCATCTCATCCTGTATATCTATTTGGTTGGAGTTGTCACTCTTCTTAGTTTGTGACAGCAGGACTTCCCTAATGTAGTGACCCATTCTTAGGGGAATAGGAAAAGTTCAGCATGGAAGGTCTTTTGTCAAGGGACACCTTGTTTGTTCTTAGCCACTGCCTCAGGTAGGTTGTGGAGGTCCGCTTTGGGAACAACAGAATGGGTTGTCTTGTTAGAAGGTAACCAACTTCAAGGACAGTGCAGGTGCTCTGTCAGCAAGCTCTGTCAGCAAATAAACAACAAAAGAGTAACTGTACGGCTGCTTCTAGAAGCTGATGTAATCCTTTAGGCTATTGACTCTGCTTCTCCTGCTTGTAGACAAATAAGGTAATATATCCGGGTGGCTTGCTGATGCTCTAATAAATGTCTTCTGGCTCACTGCCTTGAGACACTGCTCATCAATATGCCCACAAATTGCTCCCACAATATAAGGTACAGAATAAGATGGATGCGGATCATGCGGAGGGGTAACGCTCGGCTGGACAGAAAGTAAGTCTATGCGTGCACTTGGCCTCAGTAGTGGAGGTAAGCAGCCGAGAACAATGGAGAATTCCATCACACAGGAGCAGAGAATGTGGTAGAGGTGCTTCAGCACATTCTTCACAGAGGAAGGTGGACTTTAGAAGAGACTGATCTGAAATGCCTCTTGGCATGGTCATATGAGCATGTGCCACAATTAAATACCCACACTGATTATGATCCTCAGATGTGGGACAAATTGGGGTCCTCTTGTGGGATAAAGCGCTATACATGCCCAGATCCAGACCTTACAGGATCTGACTTGTCAGTTGAGAGTTGATGATGATTGGAGTCCATTCGGGCAGTAGAAGTGGGGTTGGCCGTGGCTACAGAAACTGCTATTAGGGCTATTACTTCTATTCATGATATTCATCTGTATTATGTGTTGTATGCCTTGTAAAATGATGCTGACACAGGGTACGGTTGAAACCGCTATGAATGTTATGTTATCCTTTTGGGTGCTTCGCTACAATAGATTGACCTCTACAGATCATGGGGTGGCATGCATAGGAGGTGGAAATTTGTATGATCTGTGGAGTCTTGAAACTATTGTGCAAAACAGAATCCAGACGTTCAGAAAGATGTGTGCCTGCCTGGGCTGAGCAATAAGGAACACAGAGGCGGCTGCTCAGTCAGGTTCACAGCCCACCTCTTCCAAAACTAGCTGAAGGCAGCTGCTCGACTGGCAGCTCTCAATTTTCAAAGATAGCACAGGATGTCTAGCAAGTGGCCAGAAAGACCTCCCACAGATGGGTCTGTGCACCCCAAGCCAATGTAAACGGGGATGCTCCAGGACAACTTAAATGCCTCCCAGCCCAGACACTACTTCTGAGAAGTGTGTGAGGAGTGGGTGAGCTGTAAGGGATGGAAATGGCATTTTTCTGGGGAAAAAAATAATTAGCTAAATACAAATGAGGCCATGGAGGCACTAGAAGAAGTACAAGGTTGTCACAAGGTTGGTAAGGTGGTGTGGTCAGAGAAGGTTGAGGAGGAGGGTGACTGTGGGAACCAGAGCATCTGGCATAGTTGGCATGTTGTAATGCAGTGGATAAATAGAGGATTGCATACAGTCACCCTTGACCTAGACACAGGACCTCGACTGAGTCCAAAAAATTAGCACAAACACTACCTCCAAAAATTGGCTGCTGATGCTTTATGTGTGCTGTAACATTCATTTCCCCGCCCCGAAATTAGAAATGGAAAGTCAGTGTTCTTACGATTATGTCTTTCACTACCTTTATATTGCACGGAACTGTCTGGAAGAGGAATGTGCTGCCAAGGTTTGCTCACTTGAATTATTTATTATTATTACAGTTATCTAGGTCTCAAAGAGCTTCTTTTATAGGGAGGGATCTTATCTTGCCATTCACTGATGTTGTGACAAAGATGAATATGCTAGAAATAAACACGTTAGTTGATCACAAAATAAATAAAAGAGTAGAACATGCTGACTTTTCCCCTCTCTCCTGAGGTCATGGATGAGGAATTAGCTGATAGCTCTTCCTAGGTCACCCTGTTTATAGCCTATTTCTCTAAAACTAGTAAGTGACTTTTTGCGGCCACATGGCCCACTATTTCTTGCTATGGTCTTTTTTTCTTGTTTGAAGGGACTACCTAAATTTTCCTTTGCTTCCTGGCTCTACTGAAACAAAAACTGAAGTTTTCACTGCTTAGTAAACCTGGGAGCATTACAGAAACTTGTGTTCATCATAGTCCCTACCTGGACACATATGGGACACCAAAAAGGCTTGGTTTGCTTTTTTTTTTTTTTTTTTTCCTGACTTACTCCATTCCAGTAAAGACATTTCTGTAGAACTCAGAGCTGTGCTCACCACCCCAGAGGCTCTTGCACATGACCTGGCAGATTTTCCTATTCCTGTAGCTGTTCAGCAAAGCATGTGCCACACGGCTCCATGCTCCCAGAGACCCTTCATCTGCTCACAGGGAGTCTCTTGCAGCAGTCTCAGATCCATGATTTTCTGCTCTCTTCAGATGAGGCTACAGTCATACACTAAGGAAGCACTGAGCGAGCATTTTCTCTCACATAGCTGAGATGGACAAAATTCCTTTCCTCTCTCCTGCCTTGTCCATATTTTCTCAATCCCTTGCATACACAATACATTCACTCCTCTTCTACTTAGGGATTATTACTGGTCATCTGAATGTTCATGAAGTACTTCCACAGAATGAATATTATGGATAATATGAAAACTACTTTATGCCATAGTCCTTGAGGCATATAAGCCATATTGGTAACTTTGGGATTCATCTTTGGATGATTTGGGATGGGTTGGGGTTTTTTTGTTTTGTTTTGTTTTTGTTGTCTATTTAAATGAAATTACTAAATCTCAGCCTTCTTACATAAATATTGCAAAAATGTATTCTATCAGCTCTGGGATCAAGATAGAGAAGGGTCTTTTCCTCAGCCCTTTAGAAGCTTGGAGTGGAAAAAGGAACTGCAAGGCCTTATAAAAAGAAACTTATCAATAGCCCTCAGGGTGCTGCAAGTTAATGAGCTGTCTATTGCTTGGTAATAGCTGTGCAGTTTCCAGGTAGCTGTAGAAAGTCACACTGATGTCTAGTTTCTGTATTAAAGTCCTGCAGCCTCAGTACCCCAATCCATTCTGAGATACTTCTATATTTTCTCCAAGACAGTGCTTCTTTTGCCATCTCAAAGTGGCATTGTCCATACTGCAGCTCTTGAAAAAGTTTCTCCTGAAACAACTATTTCTAGCTCCTTCTACTGGTCTCCCTCCCTATCCTCATATTTATTCTAATTCTAATTTATTCTAATGCTGTAGCTACAGAGATTATAGCAATGTGGCTTGATCTCTAGGCTTTCAGATACTCCACTCCATGCTTCAGTGATATCTGTTTAAGCATTTGTATATTCTCCATAAATAGGAATGAAGGAGGAAGCAGTTTGTCAATGACTGCTTACTTGCAGTATACTTGCTGGTTACTCAAAAAATGAGGCAATAACAAGAGATGATGTATAAATTATCACATTCCTATGCAAATAATTATGCCATTTCATCTTATATATCTATGATTCCTTTATTTCCTTCACCTTGTTTCTTTTCTTCTCCAACATGTTTATTCAAGCTTTTTGTTAAATGCCCTTATTTGTCCCTATGCTGGTTCACTAGAGAACAATATTGAATCCCACATGTTCATCTTCTGCTCCAAAGCTTATGCCTCCACTGGGTCAGCGGATTGGTTATCTATCTTGTTATCTGTATCAGTTCTGATACGCAGGAAGCCTGAAATACGGCAGTTGCTGTTGTGGTGAGAATCCTTTCCAGCAATTGTCAGATGACTAAGTCTAACTCTCCAGTGATTTCCCCTCTAGCCTCTTCATTATCTGTTGCCTTCATCTTTCAGCAAGTCAAGCTTGTCAGTTCTGAATAAGAAAACTGTTTCCTCATCCAGCTATGAGGTATGGATTGTCTCTGATCCACTATGTAATGCAGATAGGCTCTGAAAAGGAGTTGCTGCTTAATTCTAAGAATTCATGGGAAGATGTATCAAAAATATAAGAAAAATGCTTCCCAATGGACCTAAAAAAATTGTAAATCTCAGGGCTTCTCTGTGTTTCTGCCTGCTTTTCTCTTCCTTTATAAGCTCTAGAGAAGAAGCCAGGACTGATATAAGTGATGACATCATTACTTTGTTGTGAATTTTCCCCAACTGAAGTATTATCAATTTAAGGAAAGATGACCTTAATGTCTCTCAGTTGCACATGCTTGCCTTTCCTTGCTGACTAAAGTTTTAAATATCTTGAAATGTCCTATGAGGGACAAGAAAAAAGAAAGGAACAGTCTTTTCCTTCTTCATTGCCTTCATCTTTTTGGATTTCTGACTTGTAATGCTTTTGCTTTTATCTGGCTATAGACACATGATAAAATGTGACAAGACTGCGCTCTGTTGGCACTTCTTGAAAATTACCTTGTGAAAGTAACATCTGAGGAACACTCAGGATTCAGGAACACTCAGGACATTCAGGAACACTCTTTCAAAATTAAATAAAAACAGTGGAGGAGATATGCTTGTTCCATGGAGAAACATCCTAAATGAAAGACACCACATATAAGAGGGCTTGTAAGTGACACTAAGGACCCTGACTGAGCTCTAGACTAGGGAAGGAGACAGACTAAGCTTAAGATGATTGTAATGGAATGGCTTTAGACCCTAAAAAAAACACTATGAGGTCAGGAGCAGACAGACGAAACAGGCAAATGTCATTATTTAGGCAGATCCAGCCTGACAAATAAAAAACTAAATGTATTTTTTTAATAATTCCATCTAAACAAAGATATGCCTATAATTAGAGACTTAAGCATACAATTTTGCTCATGTAGAATACAGAGTATTGGAGGGCAAGCCGAGATCATCTGTACAATATCTTCAATGGTCTTCTGCAGTTGTATCTTAAGTGTTACACCTTGGTCTGGCTTTCTCGTCCTCTTCCCAACAGCCAGAACTGCTGTTCCCAGCTGAACAGGACAGGTCATAACTTAAAGGATTTTCTGTGATTTTTTTTAACCTGGTAGAAGAGTTGCCTTGTTTCAAAGAATTTTATTTGTATTTTTTTTTCTTTTTTTAATCAAAACAATTTGAAGTGAAACCATTCAGGGCAATATGAACAGCATTTCTACTGCAGGTACTCTTTCATCTGGTTGACTATGCTCTCAATTTTTATTTGAGAAGAACAGAGCAGGATGGGATGCCTCTGCCCCAAACAATTGGATTTGTGACTCTTCTTCCGTGTTTTGTCTCAGTGTGTGCTAGGGCTTACAGTCCCACTAGCACAAATCTTTCCTTCTTGAATGTTACAGCGTGACTGTACCATGGACAAGTCTATGGGGAAAAATGAAATTGTGTGTTTGCATTTAGTTATGATATATGGGAGGGAAATAAAGTACCCTGTAACCTGTCACCTCTACTCCCCACACCTTTTGGACAGTCTATATAATGAAGGCACACTCTTACATCTAGATGAGGTTTTTCCATAGTTGGTGCCAAAGGGACCTGGAGAAGTTTGTATTTCTGATTCCTGTAGCAGGACATACAAAGGAATAAAGTTTCAAGAGCTCAACGTCTTATTTACTTTCCTTTTGGTGCATCTGTGACGGATGCAGAACAGACCAAAGAAAATATTAATGCTCAGACAAGGACGCAAAAGAAGTTGCAATCTGCAGTAAACAAATATTCCCAAGTACAAACCAGCTACTGTACGCTAGAGCTCTGGCTCTTTATTATCCCTGAGGCAGAAGGAAAAGGAGTGGGAAGAAAAACAGCATGAACACTGCCATGAAGTTACCAAGTGAAAAAATAACCATATATAAAAGCAGTTAATACAATACAATTTTTAAAATATATCATTGCCTTCGTATACATAAAAAGTATTCCCATTGGGACTATAAATTCAGGGATAATGGGTACACTAAGAAGTAATCAAAATATCATACAGAAACATACAGAACTTCCTCCAACAACAGTAGCAGAAGGAAGTGGCTTGTGGCTTCCAAGGCAATTTTCCTGGTAGCTGTGTGACAAAAGGGAGGGTGGAGCTATGCACTGGATTGTTTTTGTATGAGGTTGCATCATTGTGGGGACAGGGGACTCACAATGATACATTCCCCCAGAAGGCCTTTACAAAAAACCCCTACATGTTTAAGCATCGTGGGAAATTATGCTGACAGATGCAGAGCACTCTGCAGCATCATGGTCATGCGCTATCTTGGTTTCTCATGTCAGACTCACTGTTATGAGAATCTCTTCTCTTACCTTCCATTATCTGAGAGCTAGAAGCCTATCCTCTCTGAAAACAAAGCAGAAGATTCTGGGATGAGCTCAAAACAAATTTTCAGAAAACCAGGTCCACTGCAAATATATCTAAAACTTGTAGGAGCATATGAATGAGATAATATTTTACTATTGCAATAATGTTTTGCTAAAGAGTGAAAAATGATTCTTTATTAGCATGATGAACTGTTACAAAAAGAGTTCTGAAATGCTGAGATGTAACCAGTGCTTGTCAGAGTGCTGCTTTCTGCATCAGCTGAGAAAAAGGGGCAATAAGTGTAAAGTAGTTTTGGGCCTTAAATAAGACTCCAGCGTCCACTGGCTGAATGTCATATCTGTCAATTCAATATTTCTCTCTGATTGTTCTCCACACTGCCTCACTCCTGTTCTTCCTAATGGATATCAATTATTAGACCACCTGACTAGGTCTTCTGGGCTCTCTTTGTGTGGATTACTTTTAAACTATTAGTGAATTGAACAGGGTTCTACATGAATATTCAAGAGAGCTGACCTACCAGTGAAAACAGATGAGTTTTAATTTTTTGCTACAATGGTGAACCTCCCATACAGAGTATGTGAACGTGACAGCCAGAAAGCAAGTAATATTTGTTTATTTAACTTTACATGCTAAAGAATGGAAAGATGACTAGTGTTTAGAGGCTGAGTCAGAAAGCTCAAGTTATAAAGAAATTATATTTCTAGACACTGACAACGTCTACCAATTTGGGTCCCTCTGCAATATTTCTAATGCAAATCTACAATATCATATGGTATCAATGGGAAATATGGACATTAGAGAATGGTTGTGAAATAAGTTGAGGTGAAACAGACAATAAAAGTAAATATCAATAAATTCTGAAATATGCTCTTGTAAGCTTCTGCTTACTGAAGTCACCCACAGTTCATCCCTTTTCTTTGCTTATGATACAACACTTTGTCACTGTGAACAACAATAAGATGACTTTCGGAAGTGGCACAAAGCTTACAGTGATGGGTAAGAAATCTTTGTTTTCTTTTTTAAACAACTTGAGACCCATATCTTTTCTTTAGAGAGCTTGTTTTATATTTATCAACTCTTTCATTATTAAACTGGTGTTTGTCTGATAGGCCAATAACCTGATTTACTCTGGAGAACAGAGTAATCTGGGTACTTTAGGTAAGACTACACTGCTCTTTGGAAAATGCATTTTCTGTGAGTAAAGAGCTGTCTATAAAATACTGGGCATGAGGAGTGGATTGAAAAACATGCAAATAATAAATATAACTTCTTTATAAATAAACATCTGAAAAAAAATCTAAAAATATAACCTTTTTCCCATAGTTCTACTTCTTCTGGGGCAGCAGGTAATTAAGGACAGGTCACTGAAGAGCTCTCTGGAAAGGACTGAATTACAGTCACACTTCGGTCAGGTTGAGAAGACAAAATCAAGAATCTATAACTAAAATTACTTTGGATTATCTAAGGTTAAACTAAAGTATATTTTATCAGAAAACTGAGGAAGGCAAATATTCATACCAAATAGTCATTTTAATTGTCAAAACAAAAGCAAAAAAAAAAACAGTTTTATAAGTAATGCAACTATGTTGTAGCTCATTATTTAATTCATAGTTGTTCCTTATCTCCTCCACACCGTGGAAAGTTTCCACAAAACAAGCTGTTCTGTCTGCTTCTAAGATCCTGATAAATGATGGTGATCTATACTTCTTGTTATATTGTCCCTGCGGTCAGAAGAATTGATGCCTTAGACTCTTCTGTATAATCCTTTCACTGGAAAGTAAAATGCTTAGATAAATGATACAACTCAGTCTCTACAATACAGCAAAAATTGAGACTCCTGTAATACTGTGCAGTGATCAGTATATTTTTGAGGTAGAGTGTGCCTCCAAGATGCCTGAGCTGATGAGAATCAAGATACTGATGCCTCATTAGCCATAGCCAGTTGTGTAACTAAGTAGAATATTCATAACTAAGAGAGCAGATAGAATAAAAGCAATTCAGAGGAGGCCAAAGGGAAGAATGTTTGGGCAATAAAAAAAAAAAGACATTTGTTTTACAAAGGTTTCATGAGGTTGATACAGTTTAAGGAAATGAGGATCTTCATCTAAAAATAGGCAAAATAAATTATTCTGCCTGCATACAGGAAATATTTTCTAGTAATGCATCTACATATATCTCCTCTAAAGAAATGGTAAAAGCTCCAACAGTTGATTCACCTAAGTAAAAGGGCTCTGGAAATGGCATTTCTGGCATTCTGGTGACCAGATTTCACCTGGTCAGACACACAGATATGATAGTGGCCCTCATATACTTTTCCATTTTCTTAAGGGACTCTAAATTAAAGTTTTTGTGCTTTGCCTTTTGCTGGTAGTGCATGACCTGAGGGTTGGTCCACAGATCAGCTGGGACCTCTGACAGCCTCTGACAGCCTCAGAGTACTAAAGTAGAGGACAGGTTTTCCTGAAGCTGCAAAATAGTGTGAGTAATGAAAGACTGTACTTCGGCAGTGGGACAAAACTCACAGTTCTAGGTAAGAGAGAAGTCAGATCTTCATGGTTTATGTGATATTTTTTTGTGGGGAGGAAAGAGCATTCTCAATTAACTAATTAACTAATTAGGACTAATTAGGATTTTTCACTCAGCCATAAGGATAGAACTTATGCTTTACTGGTTATTTATTAGAAAGAACATTACTAATGGGTTGGTATGGAAATGTAGAGTGTAAAGGCCCTTTATAAAAGATGCTTGTATCCTTTGTCTTATGATATTCTGTCTTCCTTGACTATGAATCTCATGGTGAGTGAAAGGTAGAAATAACTCTGTCTCATCCCAACATCTATCTCTGTCCAAGAAAAAAAAAAAGATGCAGAGGTTAGGAATGAAATGTTTTTCTCTGCTACTTTGCAAGTTTGGGCTGTTTTGCCTCACTATGTATCAACCAGGAGCAGTATTTCAAAGGCAGGAGCAGACTCACAGTTCCAAGAAAAGATTCTTGTGGCTGTTGGACCATGCAGGAAAGAAACAGCTGCTCTCTGTGTAGCTGATGGGTAGGCTTCCCAAAGTTCCCGTGTGACCCTATCTCCCTCCAGCATTCTTTTTCATTGTTTCTGATTTACAAAACATCTGTGTTCTCGTTCTCTCTGTGAATTTTCTCCCTGTCTGTCTGTCTGTCTCTGTCTCTGCTTTCTCTCTCTTCTTCCTCCCACCTCTCAGAAGGGAAATATCCTTACCTATACCAAGTGGCTGCTGTTTTGGAATCACAGGAGAAAACAACTTTTTCCTTTTGTCACTGTCAGATATGATAGCAAACTGTAGAAATACACACTAGAATCTGGTCCCACTCACTCCTCCCTCTCCCCTTACCCTCTCCCATTCCTACTTTTGGGAACTAGATGGCTGACAAAAAGTGTATAAGGAGGTATACAGCTTTTCACTTCACCCCTTGTCTTTGGAGTTGGCACTGTGCTCAGAGTTAAAGGTAAGCAGCTGTGATTTACTATGTGCTCTATCTATCTGAAGGATATCTGAAATTTTCCTTTTCATTAATGATAGGTAGCTTTTACAGAGACGGTTTTCAAATGAAAGTAGAAGTGAAAAATAACAAGAAACTGTGAAACCTACCTTGACGTGATGGTAATGGAATAAATGCTATACCTTTCCTCTTAGATGTTGGAAGAATTTGCAGAAGGGCATGCACGAACTTATGATTAAGAGTGATTAAACATTTCGCATGTGTCTGCCAGGACCAGTGTGAGAGATCAGAACAGAATGGACTAATACACTGATAATTCTTTTATGATTGTTTTGGTTTTTACTTGCATCAGTCTCCTTGTTCCATATCAAGTCTGCTCTTCTTTTTCTGTCTTTCTTTGTCTTTTTTTTTTGTTGTTGTACTGGCTGCCTTTTTCTCCTGTCATCCTCTGTCTTCTTTTTCTTTTAGTCAGTTAAATCCCTCAGTATTCTGCTTTTTTCTTCTTATCTGTTTCCATATCTTTGCTTATTAGCCATTGTAACTATGAGCCAGTGAAGTTACATCAGACAAACTTTTAAGATTAAAAGTCATAAAACCAAGCATTAGAAGGGAGCAATAGATGTGAATAAATTCTGCCCATGTTCTTTGGGAAGAAAACAGAACAGTGCAAAACTTTCTAGCCAATTACTTCCAGGGCTATCTATATACCTTTTTTTTTTTTCCCCCCAAGGATTGTATGAGCACACATGTTTTCACAATAGGGTCCCAAAATTCTTTACAAAATAAGTATTGACAAATTTAATTATTGTTAACAGTTGAAACACCAATGCTTAATGGTGTTTCAACTGTTGGTGCTTAATGCAATGTAAGTTGTACATTTCCGCTGACTTATACATATATAGTCTAGAAAAGAGGGAATCAGCAAGGACAGCCTTCCCAATTTATACTTCTTTCACTAAAAATATTAAAACAGTTTTCTCTTTGTGCAATTCTATGGTTCCTTGCCTGTATTTATGTTTTCATGTGTGCTCTGTAGTCCAGATGGTTTTATCATGCTAGACCAGTAAGAAAGGCTCTCTCTCACTCAGAGGAGCTCCACAATTTAGTAATAGAAAGAAAAAAAAAAGTAAGGAATATCATACCTTGGGTCACAGCCTAATTTCTAATTAGCAACTCACTGTTTCTGTTTGTACCCTTTTGAAGTACACATATGTTGCCTTTTGTCCTATATATAAGTATTAAAGCTTTGGCAAAAATAACTTTTTTTTTTTTTTTTTTTCTGAGTGTATAGAATCTTGCATCATTTTGAACAGATGGGTAGCTTAAGACAAGGTTTTAAAATATGTAAAATAATCTAAATAATAAATAACATAAAGAAGGATATCATACTCTTAAAACCGATAGTAAGTTAAAATCGTAACAGAACTTATCTCATAAACATTTTATCTCATAAACACCTACCTAAAATTTTCTTCACTTTGGACAGTGTGAAAAAATAATTCCTTGCATTCAAGTAATTTCCTAGATAATCATACAAGTAAGCTGTTCTCTGGCAGCATAATTTTGAACAATGCATCTCCTTACTAAATCTCCATAGATGTGTCAAAGTCAGTGGAAGATGCTTGTGCCATATAACAAATATATTTTTTTATGTTAGTGCAAAATCACAAATAAGAGTCCTTTAGCACTAGTGGATGCTTCAGTGCTTGTTAGTTTGCTTAGCCTCTTATTAGTTTCTTTATTCTTCTGAGATAAATAGCACAAGGATTTTGAACAGTAATGCATTTCTGTAGATAGGCCTGTAACAAAACCATTTTGGAAACTAGTTCCCAAGCTACCATTTAATGAACTCATGGACCAGTCAATGCTAAGGTCAAAAAGGACCACAGAATTATCATTTCAATATCTTATATATCACACACCAAAACAATTTATCTATTTAATTTTAATTTTTAATAAGCATAACAAACTAACATAAAACTTGAATTCAGCTAAAGCATGCAAGCATCCAGAGAAGATTGGAAGACAACTAGAACTTCAGAAACCACCTCCCTTTTGGGCAATTTGTTGAAGCAATAGATCACTTCCATTTTTGATTAGTTCTGCTTTAATTTAGTCTGGATTTATTTGACTTCAGCTTCCAGACATTAATTAATTCTATGCTTGTCTTAGCCATGATACTGTTCTCTTGTACTGTACAACAACCTCATTTGTCCTACGCTCTACTGATGTTCTTTTATCCAAAGATTTCTTGCTAAGTAAGTTCCTCATCATTCTGTAGTTTTAGCTACAGTGACTACAGTGCCAAAAAGTCTAAATTCTGCAAGTAGGGTAGGGTGCTGGCAACAGGGTTCCTCAACAGTTCCAAGCGAGACAAATGATGAATTAGGTCTAAGGTCTGTCCAGAAATTTGTCATGAGTAAAAGAAATGGGGCTAACCACTACACTTGAAACAAGACTGGAACATGGGTCCGGAGCTCATCCAAGAGACAGGGCCAAAGACAAGACTGAAGACTGAAGGTGCGAGGCATGTATGAGGGAACAATTCAAAAGACAAGATACCTACAATATATGCTTAATGTCTATTCAGGATACAGGACCAGAGACCAGACTGAAGACACTTAGGCCTACAACAGATCCCTGCCAAGAATTGGAGGTCCTGAACTGAAGCTTGAATGGGGACCTTGATCCTATGGCAGAGGGTGGGTGTGGATGTTTAGGGCCTTTGAAATCTGTGGGTGCCCTCAGGTTGCTCTAAGAGCAAACATCACATGCTGGAGCCCGCCTAAATATCTCGCTCAAATAAAATGAGATTTTTATTCCATCTGTCAAATTTTTATTCATTCTAATATGTATTGAGAAACAAATCACTGATAACTGTTATGGCAGTGCTTAACTGAAATCTTGAGACTGTTTTTGACAACTATTAAAAATTTTACATCCTTGTAATACATTAAAGGTAGTAAGCTAAAGAAGTGATTGGAATCCAGGCAAAAACGTGAACTGGTTTAATATACAGAGAAAGTGAAAGAGATCAGCCTGGTGTAATACGACCAGACAGGTCACTGATAAATTATGTCAACCACTTAAGCTAGAAAACAGTAAAGACAAGAGCTCCTCAAGACAAACACATTCATGGATATCCAACACTATGCAAAGGACTGAACTGACGAAGGAAGCCCTATGCATAGAAGACAGGTCACTAGCCTGAACTCAAACACCTTGACATACTGGAGTGAATGTTTCCTCAAGACCACGGAGCTAGCCGCAGCTGTACCAAAGGCCTTGTTTCATGTTTTCTGTCAAGAATATGGATGGGTGTGGGAATATATGTGTACATTTGGTGTACACATACTGAAACAGAGATCTTAGAAGAGAAACGGCTATCCATCCATTATTCCTATTGCACTTAGTAAATGTATTTTAGATTATATGACACTGCACAGTGGTGTTTTGTTCTTGTGGATACGGATACTACCTCATTCCTAAATTCCCCTATGAGAGCAAGTCAACACTAACCTTTGTTCATCTACTTGGGCTATTTAGTTCCTACTGCTATCTATATGAAGGATTAACACTTATGCCTGTCTGTCTTGCTTCCAGCCTGTCATCAGTCACCAGCCATAATTTCCTGTTTCTCATCAGATTTAAATACAGGTTAGGTTGTTGAGTGGTAGTGGATGGGAGAAAAGATTTAACAATATAATTCTGGACACAGACATACAGAAATACCTCTATCTTCTCAAGTGTCCCTGTTTTACGATCACTCTAGCTCAGACTGTCCATTTTCTGTAGTTCAGTCAGTATAAGAAGAGACTCTGTCATTTTCTTAAAGTCTTCCTGAGCCACTGGGAGTAGTGCTGAGGGAAGGACTGTTTTTGTATCAAGCTCAACCATTGTGGGAACAGCGGGGCAGCACAGTAATACATTTCTTTGGGAAGTCTTTACAAAAACCTCCTGGAGGTAATGAACAAATTTTGAGGCCCCTGAGGAATATGCCCAGCAAGAACAGATGAACAAAGTATTAAGAATCCTCTGCTGATATTCAGACTCTAACCTGTAACTACACACATGAAATATCATGTTATCATCTATCAAAGTCCTTGTTCCTGCTCATCTTCACATTTCTAGTCAAGTAGAAAGGTATTCTCTGCACAGAAATCAGCACATTTGTGATCCTTAAAAAGGCTGCCTGGGAAAAATACTGGTCCATGTAATGCCTTTCTGCTCCCACAGGAGGTACTAGAAGATTCTGTTTGGATGGGAGCTGAGGAGAAATGAATACATCAAGAGAAAAAAAAGTAATTTGTAAAGGTTTACAAACAGAGTTCTTGATAGTAGAAAGCTCACAACATATAAGAAACTTCTAGGAAGGAAGCTGCCAAAAGAAATACTATCCCTTCCAGCACTCCCGCATTATCATTTTAATATCATGCCCAACAGGCTACTTGTTAATAACATGTTTAAGCCAGTTTCCAGTTTCTTACCAAAAAAAAAAGCTTTTACATCACTTCTTTTTAGGCACCCAATTCTATGACCTAGTTTATAGCAATGTTAACATTTCTTCCACTGTCTCCTGCCATCATCAGTCAAAATCCCTGGATTGTATGCCAGCATTATACTTCTCCCTGTCTTTTTCACACAGAATTTTCACATTCTTCCCTCCCTGTTTTGTTATGGGGAGGGGCATATTTTGAGATAGTCTTTGTAGCACTGTGATATATATTCTGCAGTTTGGTCCTGGGACCCAAGTAACAGTATTAGGTAAGTGGAAAAAAATCTTACACTTTTAATAAATTAATAGTAATAGATTTTTTCTCAGAGAAAAATAGAGAGTTACACAAAAATGGGCAGGATAGAAGCCAGAGGAAAAAGGTGTAAGTTGGGTGATTGAATGAGTTTCAACAACTCTGCTCCTAATTAGCAGAATTTAGTGATGACAGAAAGGGGATAGATTCACTGCTTCTGCATTTGTTTGCAAAAGGTGTCTCAGATTAAACTTTGGGAATAAAACTGAGAAGTGGGACTAAGATATCAAGATGGGAAAAGTGATTTGCTAGATAGGCAGGAAAATTCACTAGATACAGCATGTCCTGGAGCAATAGTTCAACTTTTTCAGCATATTCTTCTGCATAAGTCCAGCATGCTCTAACACAGATGAGAGTATAAAAGTCCTCTCTGCATATCATACAACAAAAGACAGGTTTTATGTGCTGTTGGTAGCTTCTAGTGGCAGATGATTTGGTACCTCTTCAAAACACTGTGCAAATTCACCACTGATCTTCGGACAGGGTACTCAGCTGACAGTGCTAGGTAAGTTTCCCTGGGCTCTTTTGTTTTTTAACCAAGATAATACTCATCAGAGAAAATGCTGACACAACTGTAAGAAAGTACTAGGGAGCTGACTTTAGAAAACAGGTTAAATAATTTATTATCTTGGCTAAAGACAACTAAGAGCAATTGCTAAATTCATGTCCAATGACCTAAAAAAGGGAGAAAAAAAGTCTCTATTACTAAGCATATCTGGAAAATTCAAGGTTATCTAGAGTCAGTATGAGATCAGACGAGTTAATGTAGGTCAAAGCTATAAATGAAAATTCAATTTGTGGTCCCTGAACTTAAACTTGATGGAGGTACGAGAGTATTTTAAGAAAGTAGCCACTACATGCTTTCATTATTTTTATAGTCTTCTTTTCACATTCAGTCTTTATGAATATCAGAGAAATAATGTAGATCTAGTGAAATTTTTCAATATGACTAGCACATCCACTCTGACATTTTTCCATTCCTATTCTGTTAAATTTGCCTGTGTGAGTGGTAAGAAGGAAAAGCTTTTTTCCATGTCTTGTATCTGTCATATAACCATATCGTCACACATCTGCAAGTGAAAAATGGGCTAATTTTCACTAAAATAACAGGCAGGATTCAAGAGTGATAGAGAGGGATGATATTTGTAGCTGCTTTTTCTATCACTGTGTTTGTATTCTGAAGCTGAGTTTGGTCAGGACACAGTGCTACCTATGCATTTGCTCTCTAAAAATTAATTGCTTCAGTGAATAGGTTGTGAGTCACTTCTCAGTTAATGCATTTGTTTATTTGAAAAGGATATAGGTTTAAGGGAAATCTGTCATATCTTTCTTAATGTCATTATCAAAATTATTTTTATGATTATTAAGGATAATAGCCTTATAATTATCATTATCATGATAAAAAATATATTAATTCTAAGGGATATCTGGGTATAGAGCCCATAGAAAGGAATACTTCTTTTGTGGTTGTCGTTTCTTCCATCTCTACAAAACACTACAAATAGGAGAAAATACTATACTGAACAATCAGATTGATGTTCTGATTTCAGCTGTTACTTAAGTAGTCTTGTGGCTGGTCCAACCAGAAAAGTACTGTTTTATGAGAAATTAGAGAATGCCTTTATGTGTTTCAGACTCCCAACCTTTGAACATTTTTGATATCTTCTGCTAAACAATATAATGTCCCTCAATAATGAATATAGAGTCTTATAATTTTCTTCTTACTAAAGGAGGAAGTCTGAGTTGATTTCTCTTTTACACAGTCTCAGAAAAGGCAGAGTAATAATCATAGTCTCCCAGGTTTTAGCAAAAGATAAAATAGCTGCCCTTAAAAGAGTCACTGCCATTTGGAAGAGGGATCAGGCTGAATGATATAAGAAAATTTTACAAAGCTTTGTTTTGTTATCTCAATTCTACTTGAGATAATTTTATAGCTTTTTCTTTTTGAATCACTATTATGTATTTTAGTCCAGTCATGTTTAAGTTAATCTGTATGTATTGACAAGGTCAGTTGATGAATCTCACAATTGCAGGCACAATTTTCATAACTAATTTTTCCCCCATTTAGACTAATCATAGTAAAAGATCACAGTAATATGCCATTTCTGCTTCTGAGAGTTTCAAAGAAATAGACAAATTGGTGTTAATTTGTTAAATTAATAAAAATATGGAGAAGGCTATCAAGCAAGCAGGATTAATGGAATAAAGTGGAGGGAGGGAAAAGAATGAGAGAAGAGCAAAGAAGAGACCTCACATCAGATATAAGAATGTGTAATATATCTAGAGTGAAAAAGTCCCCAGAGGCTCTACCGTACCTTGAACTACTATTACGCAAAAAATGGTATTTGAAGGATTAACAAGGCTGTCACTGCAGAGCAGCACAGAAGAAGAGTAAATAGCTTTGTTGCTGCATCGTGAGGTTGTGCTCTGCCGATATCCAGTATTTTGAAGAAAAAAAAAAAACAGAAGCAGCAGTTCTGGGTAGGAGGGAATCATGAGAGGAGTGTGTTAAGTTGTGCAAAAGGCAAGATTCTGGGAGTGCAGCCCTGGTAAGTATAGAGGCAAGTCTCTGGATGTAGATAAAGATGAAGAATAATCTCCCCACAAAAAATATAAGATGTCTCAATATATTCTATATAGCCAGAGTAGACATTGCATAGCACTATGCAGCAGAATGGAATATGAAAATATTTCCTGCACTATATCTGGCTTAAGTTTAATATAACCTATAAAGACACTTACCTATAAAACATTTGATGAAAATGGCTGTATTCATTAAATCTACCAAAGGAATTTGGACCAGTCTTGTGCTCACACATAGACCTGCAGACTGATTATGGTGGAAAATGGACAGAGTGAATGGGGGAGAGATTTGGAAATGGTGGTTTTGGAGCATCATTAAGATATGTTGTGGAACAGACAAGCTACATTTCAAGGAAGGACATGACTAACAGTTATAGGTAAGAAAAGGAAATCCAGTAAACATGAGAGTTTCTTTGAGATTCTAAAATTTAAAAAAAGGTAATTTTTGGTAGGACCTAAATCAGTACAATTTTGTGTTCCTCACTGGGATTCACTGAGAGAAGACAAGGAGAAAAAAGCAAGGCAGCATGGCACGTTTAAGACCAGGTAAGCAAAATGGAATAGTAGTGACAAAATAGTGGTTTTGTACATGAATGAATGAATCCATTGTGCTCTGTCTCTGGTCAAAAACAATATATTGCTGAAGAAAAACAAATCACAGTTGTAGATAGTGTGATATCATCTGTGTATTCCCTTACTGATAGCTTTTCTGCTCTCACAAAGTAGGATCTAATAGCAGTTTAAGGAAAAGATAAGTGGTCTATTTGTCCAATCACAGGAAGACTGTGATAAAATGCATTTTTATCAAATTAGATGCAGGCAACTTCACTTACTAGGGCTGTGCTCATCTACACCACAGAATATAGGAAAGGAAAATGAAAAAAAATTAAAAAAAGAAAAAGCGAAAATGCTAGTTGCATTGAAATGAGTGACAAATCTTCCACTAATTTCAGTTAAATGAAGTTTATACTCTCTATTTGTAAATTTCAATTTGCTTTCTGACTGCACTTGTTGGAGTCATTAGAAGTCATGACATCTTTACCATGACATCTCTCAGCTGTCTACCATAGTATCCAGCTATTCACATTTAAAATATTTTTACTGGATTCCTGACAAAATAATGAGGAAAGAGGTGAGAAGGAGACAACAAAATGAGACAGAAATCAAAATCAGGAAAAGCTGTAAGTATCCAGAAACAGAAGTTTTGTACTTACTCTGCACCTCCATATGTTAAAATATAGAACCAGAGTCTGTATATATAGCCTATTAATTTCAATGAAAATAGTAAATATAGAATAACATATCTAGAATATACTATTTACCATGCTATATTCAGAATGTAATATAAATGTAATTGCTTTTCAGATTAAAAATCATGATCCTGCACTCTCAGTGCTAACAGTTGCATTGGATCCCAGTTTCCAATATACACATTCAAGCAACAAAAAAGTAGTCTGTAAGAAGGTAAAGGAAGTAATGGAGACTCTGTGCAATGTTTCTTTCTATTCCAGAGAATAATGATGAAATCATACCACCAGCTGTAGCCATCTTTTCACCATCAAAACAAGAAATACAACAAAAGAGCAAGGCCACTCTGGTTTGCCTGGCTTCTGGTTTCTTTCCTAACTACCTCAGTCTAGTCTGGAAGGTGAACGGCGCTCAGAGGACAGAAGGGGTAGGAACTGATGAGTCTGCCACGTTTAATGGCAGTACCTACTCATTGACCAGCCGACTGAGGATCTCAGCCCAGGAATGGTTCAACCCTTTGAATCATTTTGAGTGTGTTGCCACATTCTTTAAGAATGAGACACTGGAATCAATACATAAATTCATCACTGGTGATGCTGGTAAGGAAACAAAATAAATATAATTGTGTGGGGAGGGGGAAGTCATTATCTGAAAGTTCCTGTCCCTCGAGCATGCAGTCAGAACTGAAGGCACATTTCTTGCCAGCCTACTATGCTTAACTCAGATCTGGCACTCCTAGAAAATGAATCCAATTCTGTTCTCCAAACTGACTAAGAACCATGTAATTCTTGTCCTCACATTCCGACATAGACTCATAGAATCATAACTGTTTGAAAAGGTCTTCAAGATGATTGAGTCCAACTATAAGCCCTCCAACACCATGTCTGCTAAACCATATCCCTAAGTCTCATCTACATGTTTCTTGAACACTGCTAGGGACAAGGACTCTACCACTTCCCTAGGCAGCCTGTTCCAATGACTCATCACTCTTTCTGTGCAGAAATTCTTCCTAATGTCTAACCTAAACCTCTCCTGGCGCAACTTGAGGCCATTAATTACACAAACAGAGCTCTTCTTTGGAAAAGGAGCTGATATATGTGTGGGCTCAAATAATAACTCCTATTCTTTCCTTCTGTCTTCAGGTTGTGCTATCTTCAAAGGTAAGTTTAAACCATTGAACTTTCCTCCCTTGAAATCAGTGATTTTATCAGTGTGTACACATGTGTGAAGAGATATGTTTTTGTGCATGTGTGTCAGTGTCCTATGTGTACGGTTTTGTTGTTGTTGTTTTTTTCCTGTCAGACACTACTATTCATGCCTGTATGTAAAGCTGCGGGACTGTATATTTGTGGACTCATGCACTCATGTGCTAGTTGGATATACGCACATGGGTATGAACATTCCATTTGTGTTACTCTCACATAACGTGCCATGAGACTGGTGAATTTCATATATTGCCATTGCACTAGTTGTTCTAATCAGCAGGATGAAAAAATATCTCCTTGTTTAGGATAAATTTCCTAAAGAAATGTCTGTATTCTGAAGTGTTTTGGTTTTTATTCTTTTCTCCTTTACTTTTCAGAAAACTATCAGAGAAGTGCTATAGCTGGGAAGATTGTGTACATCATGCTCATTTTCAAGAGCATGTTGTATGGGATATTTGTGATTGGACTGATGCTCAGGTCCAAGGTGAGGAACAGAGTACTTCTTCTGTACAGCTTTGCTGACTCATTCTAACTGTACTGGAGACCAGTGTGGACAAAATGAAGTCTTCCATTAATGCATATACAAGCCTGAACCTCTAAAAATTTTATTGCATGTTTCATCATTTTTAAGAGAACAAGACAGTGAGGATGAAAACAAGAGCTTTAGAGGGAGAGGAGGAATGCCAGGGAGATATCACACTATACAAAGAATGAAATATCACAGAAAAGTATGGTTTATTTAAAGACAAGAGGGAGAAGAAGGAGGGAAAATTCAGAGAAAATTAGGAAAGATCAATAGAATAGAAACAAAGGAGGAAAGTAAAATGCTGTAACTCAGAAAAGGGGAAGAGAATGTAAACTATCCGGAAAGAGAAAGAGAGAGAAGGAGGGGAAGAACATGAAGGAGATTTTTTCCATAAGATTGTATTTGTGGGAAGCATTTATTTATTTGTTTATCAAAAACTTGGATCTATTTTGATTGTTCATTTTTCTACTGAAATGTGATGGGGTGAATGAAAAAAGTAAAATTTCTTTTCATGCTACAGGACTTCTCAGTTAAGTAAGCTGAATTTCAATATTGTAAATAAAGCTTGTAGCTAAAGGAATCTGAGACATTCATAATGGAAAAGACATAATTTTATTAGTTTCCTTCTTTTCATCAGTAGTCATTTAAGTAATAAAATATCATTAACTTTACACATACATTGTCACTAATTTCTGCCCAAGAGACTCACATTAATTAAAATTGTTACTCTTGTTTTATAATAATATAAGGGAAAGAAAAGCAAAATTATTATCTTGATTTCTTTTCTCCATTCCTTTGTTCCTTCCCTCCCTTCTTCTCTCCTTCGTTCCTTCCTTACTTCCTTCCTCTCTCATCCTATCAATTTCCCTCCATCCATCTCTTCCTAACTTCCTATCAATCCACTAAAACACAAAAAATCTTTTTCTCTCTAGCTATGTGTGTTCTAAATTGCTTTAATATTTATGTTAAAATTGAATCTGAGTCATCCATCTGCAATGGACTGAACTGTGGAGAAGTAGACCATTCCCTTTTATCTCTGAGATTCACGTACATAATGATCATTACCTGGAATTCTGTATTTCTCAGTGGCTCATCCATAACTTCATTTTTTTTCCTTCTGTCTTTAGAAAATGTATTAGATGTGTTTTGCCTTGAAAGATCAGGCCTGAAGAAGAGAGTGCAGATACACTGCATGTGGAAAGCTCAACTCTTTGTACACATTTCCTTACTTGCTTCAGAAACAAACTTTTTATTCTGATAAATGTGGGAAAGCGCATTTGGTTTTTTGTTTGTTTTAAAAAATAGCTTTTAATAAAATTTAAATTAAATTTAAGCTTCCTTCCTTTGTATTCTGCATTCTCTGTTTTTCTTTATCAGCCAACATAGCAAATATTGCCCTGTCTCCTTCAGTTCTCCAAGAACCAAATGATCTGAATTGGCTTTTGGAAGAATATATAAGTGAACAGAGCTAGTCTTTGCTTGTTGGAATAGCAATGAGTTAAAGTACATAACACTTCCTGCTAATACAGAAATGAAGTACATCTATGCCTCTGGAAGTGAAAACCTGGCTCTAGAGCACAGCTTTTCCTAATGTATTTAAATTAGCTACTCATTATAAAAGGAAGACTCTATGTGATACCATATGTTCCTCATGCATCAATTTCTGCTTTTATTTTTCTGTTTTGATGCAGGAAATGTAATGCTGTCTTAGTCATCCATTTCTGGACAGTAGAAAGCCAGAAATAAATGACTGAAAAGCTTGTCCTTTCTGCCCCATTGCAACACATAGTTCTCTGCAAGTATAAAAAAATGAGAGAGACCTGAGAGCTCCTTATGTTCTTGAATTTAGCAGACAATGCAATGAATAATGAAAATAAGCAAGCACCATATTCAAAAGATAGGCATGACTGTCCACTCCCCTTCCTGAACAGTATTTGGACTTGCAAACACTTACAGTAATATGGCCCCTGGTAGACAGTGCTATTTAAAGCAAATAGGAGTATTGTGCTACTGACTGTTATGCTGTGGACCCATGGAAAAGAATGAGGATAACAGAAAAGTAAAAGAAACTCTTTTTTTCTTTACAACAGTTCATTCTGACCTATCGTTTTTTAAATGGAAGGCAGAATGGAGGAAGACGAAATACTAAGGTAGAGACTGAGAAGAGTTGTAGCCAATATGAATAGCAGTGGTATCTTTGTAATTCATTAAATTAATACCTTGTGCTAAAAATTAAACAATGGGTGATTCAGAGGAAGTTCACTTACTAATAAACAAAGACAGCAGAAGCATACTTTGTATGTAGAGATGTATCTTAAACATAGGTAGGAATAATGCAGGCCAAGATACATGAACACTGGTGGACCATTGGAAGTAGCATACTTAGAAATGGAATAACAAAGAGAGACAAAGAGTGAGGAGAATATCTGGCTAAAATAAAAGGGGGAAATATGTCTGAAAGTCTCTGCAGAAAATGGTACCTTTGGAATAGGGCAGATGACATGACTAAATACACTTAAAAATATGTCTTTACGAGAACAACAGTTGAGTTTAGCCAAAACAGGATGCGGTTTGACATTTACTCAAAAAAACATTTTGAGAACTTATCGGCACCTCTTACCACAGCACCATCCCACCAGTCAGGATGAAACATGGTCTATCTGCCTACTATATCACAGTTAGACAAAAGCAGTGACACATATGTGCCTTTTGAAACCTGGTGGTTTTTTGTTATCACACAATCTTTTTGTTTCTGAAATCTGCAGTTGGTTTCTGAATGTGCAGCTGCTGTTTCTGTTGTCACACACAAAATAAAATTAAAAGATTGTGTTTTTTGTAGGTAGCAGCTGAAAGCAGGTTGATGACCTGCTTTCAAAAAAAAAAAAAGAGAGATTTACATCTCTTCAAACAACAAAGCAAGATGAAAAATAATCATAGACTTATAGAAAGGTTTAAATGGAAAGAAACATCTGGAGGTCTCTCGATCCAAACTGAGATAACAATAATCTCAAATATGGATGCTCTGTCTGCAACTATGTAACAGTTATGCTTTATATCCTTTCTTTAAGCCTTCTCCAAAACCTCTGACTTGTTGGAACACCCTATGCTAATCCTACTGCATCAATGATACCACTTGGGATAATGCTGCTTTAGGCTCCTTAAGTGAAAAATGCACTCAGAGGTCTTTATGAGAGACATAAGACTATTTATGATGAGTCTGAAACATTTCATCAGGGAGAGATCATACAGTAGTGATACCTTGCTTGTCTATTTTTTGTCTCCAAAATACAGATGCTGTCTTGGGCAATGCTCATATTAGGGCCTAGCTCAAAGTCAAAAAGAACTTTGGGATTTTTAGAAAGAAACATCACAACGGTATCTAGGATAAACAATGCAAGAGCTCATACGTAGAGAGAAGGAATATATTGCAATGGTCCGTGTTGTTAGCTATCAGGTCAAAAGGGAGATATAGGTAGGAAGCATATAGGGATAGATAGTCCTGTGTGATTCATTATATAACCAGTATCATTATATGACCAGATGGTCACTTATTAAAACCATGGCTATGCATTCGCAGCCAGAGCAATGGCTGCTGTTTTGTTATTTTAAGCCAGTTGCTAGAACCTTAGTTCTACTAGGGCTTTATTATTATTATTATTCCTTATATCATCTCTTCTACAAGCATCTTCTCATTATTATTGATAAATTCTGTTTTATATAGATATTGATTTCTTGTGGTTGGGTAACCCTTCCAAGTGCAGTGAAAAGTATTGTGACTTTCACTGCTTGGTAATATTTAGAAGGAACGAGAGCACACGTACAAGTCACTAATTCCAAAGCATTTCAGACGTACACACATGCATATTTCAATGAACTGTTCTCTACCAGGTGAGCAAATTTGATTTGAGGGGAATCATTTGTTGTGTGGAGATTGCAGCTACCATTTTCTTCCATTTTAATGTCAGCATTAAATTAACAATCTTTAATAGCTGTTCTGATGGAATATAGATTGAACGACTGATCAGGAACAAGAGATCAGTAAATAACGTGTAATTCAGGAGCCTAATTTGCCTCTCTTGCTCCAACTCCTCAGCAATATTTGGTTTAAACATAGGCTATTGGCCTACATACTCTTCCTCCTGAGGAACTGCGAGATACTCTCTTTTGAGGGAAGGCTAGAGGTTTACGTAAAGAAAAAAAGTGACTTTGAAGTGTTATGTCCAAACTACTGGCACAGAAATAGATAGCTGAGTAGTTTATCTTTGCAGATAAAATATCCAAACCTGTGAGGTTGAACTGGTTAGCTTTGTATCCACTGTGAATATCCCCCTCTTATTCCTGCTTTACACCAGTGGAATAATAGATCAGTTGTAAGCCCTTATCTGGCTTCTGTAGATACCAAGACATATAAATGTGATTATCATTTTGCATACATGACAACATAGCTTTCTCATCTTCTTTCAGTACCAGGCCTAAGGTTTGGGTGATTTTAGCTCCTATGAAACAAAGCAAAAGAAATAAACACAGTAAAACACATAGGCTACATTCTTCAAGCAGAACAGAGAAAATGGCTTTGCTGATGCTGTCCTTAGCCCCATTTCTGTTTCAATAGTCAGGGAGCAAACCTCTAAAGAGAATTACTGTGAGTCAGTTCTGCATTGTTTCTTTAAAACCAATAGCACAGGCCTCTGCAACAGTTATATCTAGACTGAAAAACAAGCTTTTTCCTGCATGAAGTTTCAAAAAAAAAAAAAAAAACCTTTATTTGAAGTGTAGCTGTACAAAACCTACAGGAAGTTTCAAACTGATTGACTGGAAATGTTCTTTGTTAGCATGAAAGACTTTGATTATGTACTTTTTTTTTAACCTCATGTATTTTATTTTACCTTTGAATTTTTTTTACAGAATCAAACAGAACATTTTTAATCCAACCAGATGAAAGATTTCTTTCATATACACATACCTTTTGTTGACTAATGATAATTTTCTCTCTGAAAAACTCTAGCCTTGTCTCATCACTCAAAACTCTCATGGCTGCATATCCCAGAGTCTACACACCGTCTGTGGGAACTATGAGAAGAACAAGCTGTAATTTCAAAGTTCACAGAGCAGGATAGATTTTCTTGACATAAACAAAACAAATATATAACTATTTTATGATCAAATGTAAGTCATATCATGTTCACATCTTAATTATTTTTCTGTCTTCTGTATCTGTCAGATACAGAAACACTAGCATCCAGCATCTTGTTTTAGGGGCAGTTCAGTATAGGAATCTTTTGTAGCCTGAGCATTGAGCAGCCACCAAAGCAGAAGAAAACTGGGGTTGTTCCTGAAGCAAACATCTGACTACTTCTTTCCCCTTGGTGTCCTAGCAGTATCTGTACTGATTATAAGCCCAACTTTCAGAATTCAGAGTGACCCCTGTAAGTCTCTGTCACAATCTTATCCTGTGTTAAGAACATCGACTGCTGTCCCACCATGGGATTTTTGGATGCACAATGGGAACAATCACAGCAACCACATTTGCCACATATAGCTGTGAAAAGAGGCCCCAGAGACTAATGTCAAAATCAAGAAATCTAACATACGTGATGCTGAAACTATTCTTTCTTGTTTAAGTGAGGAAGGGACACCATCTGGTGGAACAAGTAGATGTTTACATTGATCCTTATGGGCTATATTTTTCACATTTCTCTATACATGAAGAGGCATTGGCTGCACCGCCTGAAAAGAGAGCTGGAGCTACTGCATCAAAGATATGTATGTCTGCCATTAAACTGGTGACTATTAAAAAATGTGTTGAAAATGTTGTGTCAGAAATACAAAAGCTTTTAACTCTGTAGGAGATGAAGAGAAAAACTAAGAGAACAATCTCAGAGCTGGTATTAAGAATATGATTCACAATAAAAAATGCAACTAAGAGAGGAAGACAATATGTGAAATAGCTGATAGGAAATGTTAATGAGGCAAGTATGACTTAAGAGTTCTCCTAAAATACAATTAACTGGAAGGAGAAACCTCATTTTACACAGAACACAAAATTAAGAATTTTCTTCTGGATTTAGGTGGGATTTAGGGATGAGGGGAGGGATGAGGAGTAGTTTACAGTAATACAGTAGTTAGAACATTCAAGAAGAGTACCTGGGTTCAAACCGTCTGTTTTTCTTGCTTCGAGCCAGGATGTAAACTCAGATGACTCAGCTCTCTAGAGTATACTGTTCCATAGTGGTTAATATAGAGCGAATGTCCTCATGTGGTTAATATAGAACGTTTTTCTGCTATATAAAAAATATAAATTTACAGATTATATCTTTCACATGGGACAGACTTAAAACAGAAAAAAAAAATCAAGAGAAGAATCCAACCAATGATACCCTCTTACACATCAATAATTAAATCAATGCCACATTGCTCCAAAGCAAGCAAAGGGTTGAATAAAAGCTAGGCTGCTACTTCCCACAAGAACATTTTACTTCTTGGACTATTTAATGGAAATATGGAGAGCTTGAGGGAGAGACGCCATCAGCTACTCCTGGTAGGGAGTTTGTGAGAGCCTGAAGATACTGGACTGGTACATTCTATGTCACAAATGCAGCTAAGGCTTAGGTATAGAGCTGCTCGTCACTTTAAAGGCTTAGACTATTTTGTACATGGACATAGGCAGAAATTTAGATGTCAGGATGTTCTTACCAGTAAAGATATGAAAGCACAAAGTTCTAAGCATCTTAATAATTGCTCAAATTTGCCTGGTGTATCAAAAGTCAGTTAAGTACCCTTATGTGAATCTCACGTCTCTGAATCTACTTAGGAAGCTATGACACTTTCTAGTGTTCCTTTTCCTGACATTAATTGGATTGGAAATATAGAAAGGGGATGTCAAATGGAGGCAAATATGCTGATACCACAGCAAAAGCAGCATTAGATGCTTGGAAGTGGATTGAGCTGAAGAGGCCTGGTTGTGAAGATAAAAATCACAGAATCACAGAATGGTTAAGGTTGGAAAGGACCTCTAGAGATCATCTAGTCCACCCCCACTACTCCAGCAGGGACACCTAGAGCATGTGCACAGGGTAAAATGTTCCAGGAGACAAAATGCCTTCCCATAGCTATGAGTTTAACAGGGTTTATGATTAGAATGGTGATGGTGGGCTTACCTTCTTCTTAGGAGGAATGACTGCCTGGGCTATGGTCTTCATAAATCTAATATCCAGAAACATATTCAAGTTATGTCTAAGTGCATATAAAGCAATTGTTTTGTCGATGGATCCTGACCACTAAACACTGCTAGACCATTATCATAGCTGAACCAGCTTATTCAGAGATCATATGCCCTATGTACTGGGAGAAATATGAACAGCCTTAGGTCCTGTCCCAATGCACAGATTTTTAAACCACACAATTTTCTATAAGTAATATCATTATTCTGATTTGAGAATTCTCGTGGGAATCTTTGAAATGTCAAAATGTAAAAAATATACTATTAGAAAGGTTAATGTTTATATGAACAAAAATGTCAAGAACTGCTTAGTCAATAAAAAAGTTTTTTTTAAAAAAATAAATATTATACCTACAATTTAAAAAAAGGCTAAGAAAATTTTTCTTTTTGTGAAAAACTTTCCTTCTTTTGTTCTTTTGCATTCTATAACCATAGTCTTTTTGGGAAAAAAAATAAAAAATAAAAAAAGAAGAGCAGAAAGCCAGGCTGTAGAAAGCCAGGCTGTTTTTCTTTTAGATTCACCAGAATCATTTTTAAAAACATTGGTGTAATATTTGCAGCCTTCCCTAAGTATCAAGGACATTTTAAATGAGAGATTACACACTGCAGTTCGTAAGTCAGATATTTTAGCACCTTGTGTGCTTTATTTGAAAAAGATGTGGTACTGCCGATTTAGTAACATTTTCTTTGTCAGTTTGTTCCATTACCTCTTCTCCAGTCAATTCAATTTCAGACAAATCCTCTGATGAGAATCAGTATTACTAAGGAGAATTTTTGTATGGGTTTCAGCACGCATTTCATCTGTCCCATTGTGAAAGCAGATGTAGACAAATAATTCAACTCTTTGCAGCAGCCTCTTAACACTTTTTCCCTATCCAAGTCATCAATTGGTTCTAATGAATTTCTTCTTTTTTTTCTCCTAATGCACATCAAAAAACATGCAGTGTTGTTTTAACATTTTGCTGGAAGTTCTGTGTTCTTTCGAATGTATTTATTTAACCTGTCAGACTTCACACTTTATGCTGTTTTCTGCATTTTGGACAGGATACAACCTCTTATTCTGCTCACCAGCCATATGAATTTCATTTTACCCTTATTGAAACCATGCTGGGTTTGTGTGCATGTATAGCTTGCTTTTTTTCTGAGCTGCACACTTTTTAGCAATTTCTCTCTATTGCCTGTAAGGATCTGATTTTCCCAGCCACTTCTTTTCAACAAGCCTCCTCAGTCTCTGTTGTTTTCTTTCTGAAGCTGAGCACAACTGTGATGAATATTTTCATTTGTTTTACTCCCACTGGAATGTTGAATCTAAGGAGATACTGGTCCCAGTTACCAAGTAGCTTTTTACTGACAATTTCAGTTCCATTATTCAGGGATCAGTCAAAGGTGTTCTTTCAGGAGCCCCCTAACCATTGATAGTATCTCTGATTCAGATTCAAAAGTGATACTTGGTTCAATATAACCGGGAGTAATGGAAGCTGCAGCACTGCACAAGCTATTACCATCATGGTTAGGCAATTGGCATGTAAGTCTACTAACCTCTTCCCATTCTATCCTAGATTTTAAGTCCATGGTGACTGTGTTATACACCAAGATGGTTAGTGTCTTGTTTTTTTTCCTTTTTTTTTCTTTATTTGAACCACTTCTAGCTTCTTAATGGTGATAAAACTGTTTCATCAACAATGCAGTTTATCTCTGTTGAATAATTGGTTCATATACTTTTTAGTCTATTTTTTTTCTTCAAACTTCTTGTTTGACTTATGTCAAGGCTTTTTCTTAGGACTAAACACCTTCCTCGACTTATTTTTTAAACTATAAAAGCAGAGCCTCTGCCTTGTTCCTTTCTCAGAAACCTATATATCAATGATATTTTCTTTCCCATTTCCTATCTGGTTAATTCCATCATCTGATCTAATCTTCTCTTGAGGTTAAAGAATTTCCATGACTTCCCCCATAACAGACTCCTCATCTCAAACAATCCTTTGAATTTCTCCACTTGCATCTCAGTCTCATGGCCATGTTTATGACTGTTAGTTTGTGTTTGGCATGAGTGGATCCTTCCTCCAAAAGGTACCGATCTGGTACAGGTTCTCTCAGGATCTTCTCCACTGTTTCCCAAAAGTGAAACACTGGATGCGAGAAGGAGTTAGGATGTTTATTTTGTGTATTTCTTTTTTCAAACAGGATCACCTGCATTTATCTTATTGACCTCTGTACTCTACATCTGAGCTCTAGATCTGACAGAGTCTTTGAAAAGACTCTATCTTTTTCACACACCCAGAGGGTGGCTGTGACTGTGTGGTCACCATTCTGCATCCAGGAAAGTATTCATTATTTCCAGCTGGGAATAAAACATGAGAAAGTCCAGTGGAACTTACTGGGAACATTACCAAGGCAAGAGCAGTATCAAGAGACAGGAAGAGCATAGGTAAGGGTCCAGCCGGGATGTCACCTGGATGCTCGGCAAGGACAGATACACAAACACAAGGCACACTACAGTTGATACTGACCATTTATTACCTCTGCATCTGGGTGGCATTCCCCAACAATTGCCTGAGTGAGGCAATGAAGAGATGGGAAAGCGTGCTGGGAGCAGGGCACTAAATGAGGTTTTTATGTACTATACCAATGCACGGTAAGCACATTGAGCTCATTGCAAATCTCCATGCAGAACTCAGGTATAATGCCACCTTGGCACAAGACCAGCCATGTGACTATGGGTCCCATAATCCCCTGAAGGGTCAACATTGCTGCTCCTTTTCCCACAGAAAGGGCTGGCTAGCTTCTATCACCTATCTCCTCAACTTTCTTTGGAATTTTCCCACACAGTATTCAAGGGCAAAATAGTCACAGACTGTTTAGTAACATTATTACACAGTGTTAAATGTCAGGTCTTTACCAACAGAATTTGCAATGATTTACACAAAAGCAAGTGGGATGGGGCAGCAGTCTACTTACCTTTTAAGAGCTTGACACTTTCTGCCTAACTAGTCCAGCAAAGCAGCACTGTAAGAAAGATCAAATTACTATCTTTTGTAGACAAGAACCACTAAATATATTACGTGACTCCTGGTATGGGAAAACTTTAAATTGGTGAGGGCATTAAATGACTCCCACAAAGCATACACACTACCTGAGTTTGGGTGCTCTATGTTCTGGAAACTGAAAAATTGTGATCTAAAAAAGCTGAGAAAATGAAACCCTTAGGTTTTTTACATGGGGAAGTTCTCCTAAGTAGAGAGTTGAAATAAGTCTACTGCAAAGAGAAGGTGGTGAGTTTCTGTTTGTGGTGGGAATATAAATGTATGGAGACCTAACAGCAGAATGAATCTATGCTTTCAAGAATAAAAAATAGTACTGGAGTAATGGCAGTGATTTCAGGAAGATTAAAAGTCTCCTGTTTAAATTAACCATCTCTTGCACACTGTTTTGTTGCAAAAAAAAAAAATTGTTTTTACTCCCATAAATCTTTGAAACCAGTGACACCAAGAGCAAGCTTGCAAATATCACAACAGCCCTTTAAAGACTCAGACACAGAGAAACCCAAACCATGAAATCTGGTGAATAAAGAACTGCCTAGGTAAGGTTTTCACACTTTCCTCAAACAAAAGATGCTGCTTTTGGACACAGACACATGATGCACCCTTAAGAACCATTCTGAATGGACAGTTAAAGTGCTTCAGACATCCCTAGGGTTTTAGCAATAACCCAGTCTAGGACACAGAACTTTTATGGAATCTTGCTGTTGGCAGCACTGTCTTGAGTTCTACGTTTTACCTCAGGTTCCCCTCACAAAAACGTTTCACTCAGGCTATAAAAGCTGAGAAAAACACTTCATGGAGAGGAGCTAATGGCACAAGAGTGGTACCTACTGACAGGAGAAGAGAAGTGCAGCTCCTTAGGCCTGAAATAGTTGTCCTCACATGTCAGTTGGTGTACTATATAGAGAGTGTGATAACTAATCGTGATTATATTTAATAAAGGTATGTAATTTTATATATATTTTTTTATTATGTGTGGGTGTGCTACATATATTCATACAAACACATATGTATACACATTCAAATAAGATACACATTATTTTAAAGGCAAAAGAAATTTAGACATACCATAACTATACATTTTTCTATTACTTTGTATCTTACAAAGTAAAAGTATATTCCAGGAATAATGTCAAATAATCAAATTCCAAATCACTCCTATCACTGCCTGACTCTTGCTCACTTTAAGGCTCCATTAGAGCTCAAGTAGGTTTGATCTCTTTGTCTTTCATTCTCTGTTGCTTCATGTTCTCAAAATGTTTTGTTTTTATTACCCCTACATTACAGACACTATCATATAATTTTAATCCATTTTACAACAGAGTTGCTTTGTTTTATATGCAATAGTGACCTATTCACCTTCAATCTTGGATGCAAATCTATTGATTTCAATATTGATCTTTCTGTAAATATTCAGGTACATGAAAAGTGATGAAAAGAATGAAAAGAATTCTGAGCTGTGGCTACATAACATGAGACCTAAACTTGGCAAGCACTGCCAAAAAGGTGAGATTAGACAATCTCACTACTTTAATCATTATAGATTTTTACTTCTATACACCATGGGCTTTAGTGACTTTTTTCAAATCGGTGTTTTTTGTTGGTGGTGGTGTTTTTTTTTCTGAAATAATACTGTGCTGTAAGGAAAAATAACACTTTATTATGATAACTGAGCTGGGAAAAGCTCTTTTTAAAAAATATATTACCCTAACTACAATTGTATTTTCCATCCATCAGAATTAAGAAGTATATCAATATAGTTCCATACATTACATTATAATTATATATATTAGAAGGACATGACATGAAATTATTTTTACACAATAGAGATCACAACGCAAAATATATTAATAGATCCTTGAAGATAATTATATAGTTATCTGTTAGGATTTGCTGAACCAGAGAGCTCAAGAGAGGCAAGGCTGCCACAGCTCTACATCCCCAGGTCCAGTCAATAGTGAGGCTGGGTGTGTATTCCCAATAAATACATGCAAGCCACACAAATTTATCATAGATGGAAATTTTCACAGAGAGCACTAACAAAGCTTCATCATGTGCACCTTTCTGACTGATCAACTTGAAGATCAATTAGAAATATACATCTATACAGCATATATCCATCCAGTAACTGGTCTTAGACGCTCAGTCCATTCCATAGATGACTCTGGCCCCTCATTCACTCCAGTTGCTGGCACTTGGGCATGCAAGACCCTGAAGTCCATAGTTCCACCCCAACTGCTGGTACACAATCCTCCTTGTATCTACCAACAGAGACATATGCAGTATGGGTCCCACCAGTAACTCCGACAGTTGGTTTCCAAAGCAGTTTTTCTACTCTACTCAAGTCTGGCTTGATTTTCGCTAGTGGTCACACACTGACATACCCACACAATATGCACAAACTCTGCTCTCTCCACTTTCTGGCACCTCAAATAAACCCTATGACTTGTGTTCCCACTCCAGGTGGTGGCATGTGAACCTCCATGCTCCTCCTTGCCCACAGAATAGATAGCCCTCTCACCCAAGCTCATAACTAGAAATGGAGATTAACAGGAAGTAGTCTGCTGATCAGGCATCCCTTGGTCAGTAAGATGATTCCAGCAGCCTCTCCCATTTACTCATCTGGATGGTTTTCACACCTGGACTATGGGATTGATCCCCCTCACTTGACAGCCCTGGAGGAGTTAGATCAGGGTCCTCCATTTTTCTAACTAGGTTACTGAAGTTCTGCTGCCTGCTGTTGTTCCTCCATGCTAGTTTGCATTTGTGCAGAGAAGTCTTTATATAGATACTGTTAGGTTATGCAATAATATTTAAAACTAAAATATAGCATTTTTTTCAATTAGGAAATTGTGAGCAGTCTGTTACGCTGAGATTGAAATAATGGTGTCATACTGAAGACGAGTTTAAAAAGCTTTGTTATCAATTCACAGATTAATCTAAAATTGCAGTTTAATGTTATAACTGCTTCAGTTAAACCTTGCACAGCAACTAAACAGGATAGCCTTGCTCTTCCCCTAGTAGCAGACTCCTGCATGGGAACATATTGGAAAGTTAGGTGGTTTTATAACTAGCCAGAAGAGCATTTTGAACATGCAAAACTAGTATGCATATCCACATATCAAAATTAATAATTTTCTGTGTTAGTAATTAGGTGATTTAGGTCACTCAAGTCCCTTGTCATGCTGTACTCCAGAGATGCGAGGCACAGAAGGGGTAAGAATCTGCACCTGGAGGCAGCAGGAAATGAAAAATCACTCCATACAGTGGGCCTATAAGTCCAATGAGTTCTAATATGACACTGCAATTTAAATTACTTGTGTGATAATATTGCTACAGCTCAGAGCAACGCAGCTACTATATGCACATTTCTATATTCTCTATTTATGAAACATCAGATATTCTTTCCTGTTCTTAGTCCAGCTGTCTATGTAATTGTCAGTTTCCTGGTCTGTCTTCCGTCAGGTGAGTCTAAAAGACTGAACAGTAATGATCAGCCTCATCAAGTGATACATTTGACACTCCACAGAAGTTACAAATAGCATGCCCTTTACAAGAACAGAAAAATAATCTACCTCCCTCTCCCAGTTCATCAGCTACCTCACAAATGATAAGAAGACACAGTTCTAACTGCAAGATTTCAAGTTCACAGTGGAGTTGAAAGGCCTTTTTCCTCCAAGATCACAACAGCCTGTATGTGGAACAAGGTCATATTCCTCTAGAGGTAACAACTGTAAAATTATGCTGTGTATACGAACTTCCAAGAACGTGTGTTTTGGAAACAGGACCATAACATTTCATTTCACAAAATCACAGAATAGTTGAGTTTGGAAGGGACCTTTGGAGATCATTTAGTCCAAGACCTCTGCATGAGCAAGATCACCTAGAGCACATTGCACAGGACTGTATCCAGGTAGGTTTGAACATGTTTGGAGAAGAAAACTCCACAACCTCTCTAGGCAACCTGTTCAGTGCTCCATTATTCTCACAATGAAGATGTTTTTCTTCAAATTCTTATACATTGATAAGATCCTCTCTCAGCTTTCTTTTCTTTGCCTAACCAGGCCTAGCTATGTCAGCTTCTCCTCAGAGAAGAGATGCTCCAGTCCCCTACTATTATGGACTCTCTCAAGTAGCTCCATACTGGAGAGCGCAGAACTGGACACAGTACTCCATATGTAGCCTCACCAGGGCTGAGAAGCAGGCAAGGTTCACTTCGCTCAACTTGCTGGCATCACTCTTCCTAATGAACTCCAGGATACCACTGGCCTTCTTGGCCACAAGGACACACTGCTGGTTCATGGTCAACTTGTCCATCATGACTCCCAGGTCCTTTCCTGCAGAGTTACTCTCCAGCAGATCAATCCCCAGACGGTATTGGTGTCTGGGGTTATTCTTCCCTAGGTGCAGGACCCTGCATTTGTCTTTGTTGAACTTTATAAGGTTCTTCTCCATCCATGTGATTAAAGATGTTTTTAATAGTTAGAGGAATTATAAGATAAATCAAAATCACCCTTGAAGGGGAAGAAAATCTTGAATGGGAAAGCAGAGAAGGAGGGAAAGGGAAGACTGATCTGACTGCTGGTTCCTCAAGAGTCTTGTGTTTAGTTGCACACTGAAATAATCTCAGCATCTAATAAAGACCTTGAGGAAAAAAGATGGATTTCTGAAGAAAATAAAATGTTCCTCAGAAGCCGAGCATTTAAATTAACTGTATATAGGATTAAGAATTGGGATCCTGTATCCCAGAGAACATAATTTTGGGAGAGAGGAACGGGAGGGAAAAAAAAAAAAAAAAAGGGAGTACCAGCTGAATCTGTCTCTGTTCTGCTCCTCAGAGCCCGGAGCAAAGGAGATTTTTTTGCACTGGGGCTGCATGTTCTTGGTCATACTGAGACTCCAGGTGCAATAATGTGGCCCTGCTATTATTTTTCTGATAAGATGGCACTACTTTTGCTCGCTGGTACTGAGAGACATACCTGAATTCTCTAAATAGGTTGCTGGCACGGGTACATGCTTGTCTCCATACCCCTCCTGGTGGAGGGGTACATCTGTAAAAGGAAGAGAGAGAGAAATGAAAATGCAAGAAAGGGGAAAAGCAGAAAAGGGGGGAAATTTGATAGCTTATTTCTGCATTTTGTGAGAGTGTCACCAGGAATAGAAGTAGCAATGGTTAACCAGGGAACTTTCTTCATTGCAACATAACTGATCTCATACAGATTGCCTTTCTTGGGTTGGGGTAATTCAACAACAGTTGAATCAGAAATCAAATTCCATTTTGGGCTTTCCCTCTCTCTTTGCCAATGGATATCCTTCTGCGAATCTTTCACATAGTCTACAGTTCCCATATAACATTCCCTTTTAGCTGACTTCCTCTCTCCCACACACCTCTTTTCTTCTCCTCCTTACTTTTCTTCAGTCCACTCATGTAAAACTCATCATCTACAAATGTATTTTTTGTACTTGTATAAGCTACACAATCCTTTTGCATCAAGGCATGCCAAGCCTCACATATGTGACCAAAATCTTGCTTTGTTTGTCTCCAGATAATAAAGCAGCCACAAATTTTTCCTTGTTACTAGATATTTAAGTTACTACTTTTTTTCTCATCTTGTGTCTAAGAACATGGGATAATCTTTGTGCTTCCTCACTCTCAGATGGTCTAATGAACTACATGACCTCCTCCTACACATCTTTATTGCTCTTCTTTCAAACACATATACAATATGAATGAAACTACAGGCCTCCTCTATTTTGGAAAATCAAGATTACAACAAACCATATTCTCCTATTTCTTTATTTTGGGTCATTCAAGTAAGTGAGGCAGGTAATTGTGCATAGGAGCCATTCACCCTCTGTCCTGCAGGACCAATGGGTGATCGGATAGCAGATCTTAATTCTCACTGCCTTATGTCTCTTCTTTAAACCACCAGCATCAAACTTATTGCAGAACTACTGCTCCTTTGATTCTGGATTATTGGACCAGACTGTACGACCTTTAAAAAAGAGCCAGTGGAAGAATGGGAAGTATTATGAAATTGAATATTAAAAGAGAAAGATAGGAATAATCAATGATCCAGCTTATATACCTACATGTCCTTCACCTAACAAGCAATACCTGATATTCATAGAAAAAAAAAAAGTATGTTTGCTGCTGCTAAAGTTCATAACAGAGTTTCAATCATTTCAATGAAAGCAAAAGCTATGTATCTCCTAATTCTCATATAGAAGAATTCAAGAAGAATGTTTTAAACAGCACAGCTTCAAATAAAACCTGTGTGGCTGCCATGCACTGTTGAGTAGAAGAGACTGCTCATTTATTATTCAACAACTAACTGCCATATTAAGAAAGCCAGGAAAGTCAGCAAAACCTTGGAAACACTCTGAAGATATCATTTTATCACGAGGTGATACATGTATATAACAACGGAGGTTGCTTTCTGACAACCACATGGAACAGTTGAGGTGATTGCCAGCCGGAATGACTGCCAGAACTCATTTTGTCCCCAATTCTGCCAATATGTCAAAAAGAATATTCCCTCCAACAAAAGTACTTTTTCTATCTCAGTTTCAACTATCAATTTTTACACTGTTTGGATTATTAAAAAAAAAAAAATGTTGCACAAGGGGTAAATTGAACTAGAAGCCAGTTCTTCTAAGAGTTATACATGGAGAGGAAGGAGGGCAGGACTGAATCAGAGTGACATTAACATCTTTTCCCTAGTTGACAAGCAAAATTTGTTTGCCAGTCTGCCTTTCACAGTGCAACAATGTACAAAAACCCTATTCTACTTCACAACGCTTGCTATACCCCAATAAAATAGCTGATGCACTTAGAAACCCTCACTGGAAGACACTTTTGTTCTGTCAGAGAAGAAGGGAGCCAATGTCATAAATACCTGTTTCATGGTGATGTCTTCTTATAAGTAATCAGTAGAAAGCATTCAGAATTATTCAGAACATCTTTGGAACTTACTAGGGATTGTCTTTATGATCTGACTTGCACAATCATAGCATCATAGAATCTTTAAGGTTGGAAGGGACCTTTGGAGATTATTAAGTTCAATTCCCCTCTGCATATGCAGGGTCACCTAGAGCATGTTATACAGGGTCGCATCCAAGTGGGTTTTGAAGATCTCCAGAGAAGCAGATTACACAACCTCTCTAGGCAACCTGTTCCAGGGCTCTGTCACCCTCACTGTCAAGAATTTTTTCCTTAAGTTCCGGTGAAACTTTCGGCACTTCCGTTTGTGGTCATTTTCTCTTATCTTATCGCTGGCCACCACTGAAAAGAGGGTGGCCCCATCCTTCTCACTGCCTCCTTGAGGTATTTATATACACAGATTAGATCCCCCCTCAACCTTCTCTTCCTCAGGCTTAACATGCCCAGCTCCCTCAGCCTCTCCTCATAGGGCAGATGTTCCAGGCAACTGCTTATCCTCATAGCCCTGCACTGGACTCCCTGCAGTAGTTCCATGTCCCTCTTGTACTGGGAAGCCCAGAACTGGACACAGTACTCCAGATGTGGCCTCACCAGGGCTGAGTAGAGGGGCAGGATCACCTCCCTCGACCTGCTGGAGGTGTTCTTCTTAGTGCACCCCAGGATCCCACTGGCCTTCTTGGCCACAGGGGCATACTGCTGCCTCATGGTCACTGTCGTCCACCATGACACCCAGGTCCTTCTCTGCAGAGCTGCTCTCCAGAAGGTCGGCCCTAATCTGTACTGATGTATAGATCCTCAGGCAAGGGATCTCCTGTTCCCTAGGTGCAAGACCTTGCACTTGCCCTTGTTGAATTTCATGAGGTTTCTCTCTGCCCAGTTGTCCAGTCTGCCCAGGTTCCTCTGGATGGCAGCACAGCCCTCTAGGGTATCAGCTACTCCTCCTAGTTTCGTATCATCAGCAAACTTGCTGAGGGAGCACTCCATCCCTCCATCCTCATTAAGGAATAAATTGAACAGGACTAGATGAAGGATTGACCCCCGGTGGACACCACTAGCTACAGGCCTCCAACTAGACTGCACCACTGATCGCAACCCTCTGACCTCTGCCATCCAGTCAGTTCTCAATTCACCTCAGCGTCCACTCCATCTAACCCACGCTTCTGGAGCTTGCCCAAGAGGATGCTGTGAAGGACGATGTCAAAAGCCTTGCTGAAGTCCAGGTAGATGACATTCATCACTCTCCCCTCATCTACCCAATAAAGCCATCATAGAAGTCTATCAGGCTGGTTAAGCATGATTACCCCTTGGTGAATCCATGTTGACGACTACTGAGCACCTTCTTGTCCTCCACATGCTTAAGGACAACAGCCAGGATGAGCTGTTCCATCACTTTTCCAAGGACGGAAGGGAGGTTGACTGGCCTGTTGTTGCCTGAGTCCTCCTTCGTGCCATTTTTGAAGACCAGTGTGACACTGACTTTCTTACAGTCCTCAGGCACCTCCCCCATTCTCCAGAATCTTTCCAAGATGATGGAGAGTGGCTTAGCAATAACATCCGCCAGGTCATGCAGCAATCTTCAGTGCATCTCTATCAAGTTTACCTAAGTGCTCTCTGACCCAATCTTCCTCCACCCAGGACAAGTCTTCCTCTCTCCAGGCTTCTTCACTTGTCGCTAGGGCCTGGGATTCCAGTGGGCTGCCTTTGCTAAACACTGAAGCAAAGAAGGCATTCAGTAACTCTACTTTTTCTCTATCTTTGGTAAGCAGGGCACATACTCCATTCATCAGCAGACCCACATTTCTCTTAATCTTCCTTTTGCCATTGATATATTTGAAGAAGCTCTTCTTGTTGTCTTTAACATCTCTTGCCAGATTTATTCCAAATACATCTTAGCCTTCCTTGTCACATCCCTGCATTCCATGACAACGTTCCTATATTCCTCCCAAGGGGCCTGTCCTTTTTCCACTTTCTGTATACTGCCTTATTCTGTTTGAGTTTTGACAGGAGCTCCTTGCTCATCCACACAGCTATCCTGCCCCCTTCACGTGATTTCTTACTCCAAGGGATGCACTGATCTCGAGCTTGGAGGAAGAGATGCTTGAATACTAACCAGCTCTCTTTGGCCCCCCTTCCTTATAGGGCCCTAGCCCATGGGATTCTTCCAAGGAGGTCTCTAAAGAGGCCAAAGTTGGCCCTCCTGAAGTCCATGCCTGCAAGACTACTTACAGCCCTGCTTCCTCCTCACTGGATCCTGAACTCCACCAACTCATGACCACTGTAGCCAAGGCTAATCCCCACCTTCACATTTCCAACAAGTCCCTCTCTACTTGTTACTATGAGATCCACCTCTCCTTGATGACTCCTCCATGGCCTGTGTCAAAAAATTGTCATCAATGCTCTGCAGGAACCTCCAGGACTGTTTGTGCCTAGCTATGTTGTCTTTCCAGCTGATGTTAGGGTGCATGTAACTGTGCATGTAACTTTCCCCTTCCCTCTTCTTGCTTAATTTAAAACCTTGCTAACCAGGCTGGCCAACCTTTTGGCAGACACATGTGCCCCTCTTGCTGAGGTGGCTCTCATCATTCCCCACTAGCTGGTGATTTTCAAACAGAGTCCTATGGTCATAAACACCAAAGCTGTGTTGCCAACAGCAGTGGTGCAGCCAGCTGTTAATCTGTAATATCTGTATTTTCCTCCTCATATCCATTCCTCTCATCGGTAGGATAGAGGAGAACACAACCTGGGCTCCCAGATCTTTGACTGCCATCCCCTGGGCTCTGAAACCTTGTTTGATGTTTCTCATTTTCCCCATGGCATCATTAGTGTCCACACGAAATAGTAAGAGGGGATAATAGTCAGACATCTGGACAAGGCTTGGCAATCTCTCTGCAACACCCTTTATTCAAGCCCCTGGCAGGCAACCAACCTCTCTGGAGAAGGGGTTGGGTCTACAGATTGGTGCCTCTGTGCCCTGCAATACGGAGTCACACAAAACAATCACTCGCCGCTTCTTCCCAATGCTCCTTTTCTCCTTAGTGGGGGTAGTCTTAAGGCGCGGACTTGATTGCCTCGTCCTAGACAACCCACTAGATGGACCTTGTTCAGTGTCCTCCTTTGCCTCTGCCTCGAGTTCCAGGGCCTCATATCTATTGTATAAGTTCACATTGCAAGGAGATTCTCTTGCCACTCTGAGCAGAGACCCGTTTCCAATCTTCCTCATCTCTTAATTCTGTCCCCTCTGCCCTATGGCAGGAGGGTAGGGGATCTTCAGGTGGATTTGGGGCGTTCCCCAGGTGTACTCCCTGTGATGACTGCAGAATGTGGCTCCACCAATTAATCTCCTTCTCGCACTCCCTAGTGTTCCTCAGCCTCTCCATCTCCTCCCTCAGCTCCACCACCAAGCTAAGTAGTTTATCCACCTGCTCATACCTAAGGCAGGTGTTATCTCTGCTATTCCCCAGTTGCATGGAGAGGCTAAGACGCTCCCCACAGCTGTAGACCGGGACTGCAGCACATACAGGTGGCAATTCAGTCTGTGACACCACAGTCTTCCTGATGTCTCTTCTCTGCCGAGTAGAGACCATGGCTTTGGCTGATTCCTCACTGAGTGGAAAAGACCGTGGGAGTCCTCCCGAACAGGGAGGAGGCTTCCTCTCCTGGCCTCTCCAGGCCTCTCCTGTCCTCTCCTGTCCTTTCCTGTCCCGTCCCGTCCCGTCCCGCCCCGCCGCGCTCCTGCTCACTCGCGCTCCCTGGAGGCGGCCCTTGAGCCGCCTTCCCTGCTGGCTCCGCCCCCGCGAAGTCAGGGCCCCGTCTGGCGCCAGGCTCGGCCCGCCCCGCTCGGGAGTCGAGGTCGGGGCTGCCTTTCACTTCCTGCGATTTCCTGTTCGGCGGCTTTTGCTGTGATTCTGCTCCTCTGGGTAAGCTCTGGCGAGCGTCCGCCCCGGAGCCCTTCGAGATCTATGAAGGTTTCCTTTCTATTGAAAGGAACAAAGAGTTTCTTTTCCATTCAGGATCCAGGATTACCAAGAGGTTTCTGTATTTATCAGGAAATATTCTGGGGCCCTCAGCAAGCAGAGAAAGTGCTGGTTGGAACCTCATCTCTGCTCAGCTGGGTTAGGGTTAGCTTTTGTGTAAGAGTTGACTCCATCTGACTCAGTATGAAGTTCTAAGCACACTAACACACCCCGTGTCATTATTGGCAACACTCAGTGTGAACTTATTTTTCCGACACCTGGCTAGGAAACGTTCGTCCAAGACACTCGCACTTTCTAGTGCAACAAAAAACACCAGAGATTAGAAAGCTTCTTCATGGCCAACTGCTGGTATCAGTACACTTGAGCATTGCAACTGCAACTTTTCAAGAAACAGTACTGAATTGATAATCCCCAGGGGACTAAAAAATGAAGGGTGGAGGCAGGTAGAGGGCCTGAGAGTGTCCATGTCATTAAGAAAGAAGGAGAAAAATAGGGAATAGAATCTCCTTGTTCTGACAGCTTGTATCTGTTCTTATAGTCAGCAACCCTAAGGAGGAATAGCAACAACCATGCCTGCATTTTCCTCTTTTGCAACAGCGCTGGCATCAGACAATAGGTATTAGGCAATTTGTAGCCAAATATGCTATCTTTTGCCTTGCTTTTACTTCTTCCCTTTTCCGGTTAGGGACTGGATCTGTGTGCAAATCAGTTTGCACTGATCTGGAAACATGTCTTCAGACTTGTCAGCTTTCTATTTTGCTCCTTAGCCTGAAAACCCCTCTGCAAGATAGGACTTTTCCCTCTAATATAGAATGCTTTACCAATTCATGTATCATTCTCACAGAAGGCCATTAAAATTGTCTTTGATCACTTCATTATTAGTCCTAATGCTGCCAAAGCAAGCCTTGTAGCTAGTCATCAGTATGACAAACAACTGTTCTGATTAGGAACAGGTCTGGAAAGCAAAACCACATGCTCCATTCCCTAGTCCAGAACTCAGCATACTGCCTGCTTGAGGAGCCTCTGACCATTGCTTAAATCAAAGAGGATTTATCCTGTTCTGGAACTCTTGCTTAGACTCTGGAAGAGCAGTTCAACTAAGGAGTTAAACAGGTCAAAGATGTCATAACAGCTTGGTCTTTATCCTCACCACCAGGTTTGTAAACTTTCATATTTATTTCAAGAATAGTCTTGTATTTGTATGAGGTTCCAGACTTTTTCTGGAGCTATTTTTTCCCCCTTGTGTGGGCAAACTTGCAGCTACTGAGAGCAAGTCTTTCAACTGTACCAATGCAGATCCTGTCAACTGAAGGCACAGAGTGCTCCCTCAGCAAGTTTGCAGATGATACGAAGCTGGGAGGAGTAGTGGATATTCCAGAGGGCTGCGCTGCCATCCAGAGGGTCCTGGACAGACTAGACAACTGGGCGGTCAAAAACCTCATGAAATTCAACAAGGCGAAGTGCATGGTCCTGCACCTGGGGAGGAATAACCCCAGACACCAGTATAGGCTGGGGACCAACCTGCTGGAGAGCAGCTCTGCTGAGAAGGACCTGGGCGTCATGGTGGATCACAGGTTGACCATGAGGCAGCAGTGTGCCCTCGTGGCCAAGAAGGCCAATGGGATCCTGGGGTTCATTAAGAGGAGCGTCTCCAGCAGGTCGAGGGAGGTGATCCTGCCCCTCTACTCAGCCCTGGTGAGGCCACATCTGGAGTACTGGGCCTCACAGTACAAGAGGGATGTGGAGCTGCTGGAGAGAGTCCAGCACAGGGCGACTAGGATGATCAGGGGCCTGGAACATCTGCCCTATGAGGAGAGGCTGAGGGAGCTGGGGCTGTTCAGCCTGGAGAAGAGAAGGCTGAGAGGGGACCTGATCAGTGTCTATAAGTGCCTCAAGGGAGGCAGTGAGGAGGATGGGGCCGGCCTCTTTTCACTGGTGGTCACTGACAGAACCAGAGGAGATGGACACAAACTGAGGCATAAAAAGTTCCACGGGAACTTAAGGAAGAACTTCTTGACAGTGAGGGTGACAGAGCACTGGAACAGGCTGCCCAGAGAGGTTGTGGAGTCTCCTTCTCTGGAGATCTTCAAGACCCGCTTGGATGCAGCCCTGTGCCACGTGCTCTAGGTGGCCCTGCGTGTGCAGGGGGGTTGGACTAGATGACCTCTAGAGGTCCCTTGCAACCTTAGGCATTCTATGGTTCTATGATTCTATGAACTGTGAAACCAGAAGGCAGCATCTCATCTGTATTTTAGGCTCTTCACTCTGTTCCTTTCCAATGAAGCCACAAAACCACTTATAAGGAGAAAACACCTGTACCATGCATTTTTACATGCACAAATCCTAACCGTTATAAGTTAGAACTTATAAAGGATATTGAGAACCGCTGACAAATCAATATATTAGCATATCTTTCGGGAGCTTCTTGTGGGACCTTAAATGGCTAGAAGACAGCAAATTAGTTACAAAATAGACTGGCTCTGTAAGGCACACTTCTGACTTGAGAGTCTTCATCTGCTGTGTTACTCTCCCATTCTTGCAAAAGCCTCAGGAAAAAAGTAGTCAAAATGTATACATAACTGCAAAACGTCAGAGCCCCATAGGAATACTATACAGGATAAAAATTAGGGAACAAAGCATTTCTCAATGAAGACATTGTATAATTGAATAACTATAACTTTGAAAGAGTATTTGCCCACTGTGACAGCCACTGCTTATAGAGCTGTTGTCTCTACAGTCCCATTTATTTTCCAGCTAAATTTTTGCAGGAGCTGTACCAGGTTAACCTCCATAACTGGGAAATATCCCTAGCATCTCTGAATAGATAAGTAAAAGACACCTCAACTGAGCACCTTTGCCAATCTTATTACCAAGACCAGGAAAAGTCATTTTTCCTCCTTTCTTTTCCACAGCTGCTCATTGGTTACTTGATTACACCATATCAAAGCCATTATTTTTTATTCAGTAAATGAGCTGCAGTGCTCATTTACTGAATGAGCTCGCAGAAGTATTGGGGGTTTTGTGTGGTGAGTGCTAGGGGGGCAAAGTCCATCAGTAAGGTTTGGATATGTGGAGACTTGATGAACACTCTTTGGGATGAAACTGAACTTATTTGTTTATGCCCTAATCAACATGCAACTTCAGATTGCCTTGCTAGCTCCTCCTCACTGTGCCTTTAGTATTGACTTCTTTGCACTCCGCCCCTTTGCCTTAGAGCTAACTAGGTACTAACTAGGTGTTGCTTAGGTATATAATAGGATGTGGAAAACATGTCCGAAAGGAGTAAACAGGTGTTCTGAGAGTCAGAGGAGTTAACATACATACATACAACATACAACATATTTATATTAACATTAGAACAAAAATAACAGGCAAACAATTATGATGATTTTAGCTTCTCAGTCTCTGAAGAGGCTGCTGAGTCATGACTATGGATCAGTGGGTATAAAAGCTTGGAGGTTATGGTGTATTAAATTGGAGATATTCTCAGAGATGTCAGGTATGTAAGCACAGCACCCAGGTCCTGTAAGGTCACAAGTATAGAACTGATTGCCAAGAGGCAATCAGGAGCTATCTGTTTTTATAATACCATTGTCCTAATTGCTAGTACCATACATCGGGAAAAGGACAGTAAAATACTGTTCTCTTTCAGTAACGGCACATCAATGTTAGGGGAAGGAGGGAGAATCATGAGGATAAAGCTGAGTAATGTGATGAATTGCAGGACAGATTTACTGTAAATAACAGCTCCTTCCACAGCTAGGTGGCTACCAAGGATAGGTGGTAGTGTGTCCACATATAAAATATGTGCCATTTCAGATAGTTAAGCCTTTCTTTGAGTAGTCAGCATTGTTTGAGACATATCCTTCTCTGTATCCATCAGGCAGTAGTAGAATTTTAGATATTCCATTCCCATATTCAGATGCATTTAAAAATAACTGATTCCCCCCAGGACTGACAAGGGCAAGGTAGAGTTATGATAAGAGATAATACATTTAAAAATGCTGTGCTCAACAGGGATAGTGCCATTGTTGACATAAAATAGCCAACTACATCATGAAGCAACTAATTACAGCACTGAGGTGTAGTTGTCTCCTCTTACATAACTGTCATGTCCAAAGTTATGCATAATATTGTATTGCTTCATACACTGTGATATTGATACCTATAGAACTCCAGTTCTCCAGTTCCAGATCCTCAGGCCCAAAAGACTGACTCAGTGAGGAGAGGCATCCTTCCTGAGGCATGTTTTGGATCAAGAGCCACACAACAGTTGTTGGAGACTTAGAAATGATTACATAGGTCACAATCCATGATGCAGTGCTGCTGCTAAGGCCACAGCAGCACTGATAGGGATCCTGTGGAAAGGAATATAAACAGAAATATCACTGCCTTCAGTTATTACTAACAGTATCTCTCTGACTTTCGGCAATAAATTCCCCACCAACTGGCATTTCCATGTGTATGTAACCATGCAGGTCTTCCTCTACTCCCATACCCTTTCTTGAAGGTGGTTATCTCAGATTCCAGTCCAACTGTTGCAGCAGGAATTAGAATTTGCTCACAAATATGCTTTGGGATGAAGCAGGGTTTATTTTTTTACATTACAATCAGAATGGGAAAACCCAGCAAATGTGCAGAGAGTTGCAGAGGGGGAGCCAGGCATACATAGCGAATGTCTGTGGGAAAGTTCTCCAATGTGCTAAAACACTTCGCCTATTTATGGTGCTAGGGATTCATGAAAGCATATGACTGGCTGAAAGTGCAATCCATAGGGCATCCACGTGACACATTAGGTATAATGCAAGGCTAAGTTTTCTTTTTGATGGCACAAATTCCGTTTTCGTATGCGGCTGCACACTGTTTGACCAGCTTGCTAGATTCTCCACATCCATGTCTTCCAGATTTACTCCTTTACAGGAGGGAATGGGTGGGCCGAAGGAGAGACATATAAATAGTATTTTTATTGGTAGATCAATTACATTTTCAGACATAAAGGAAACAAGGAAGCTGAATTGTATATTAAAGCCAGAATTACAACAGAACAACCTTGCCAGCTTTTGTCTGTACCTGCCACCTGTGAAATAGCTGAAGGTGTAATCTAACTAATTCTTTTTTTCTCAAAAGCACTGTCTTCATGGATAGACCTAACAGAGGAAGGTCTCTAAGTTTTCCCATGGATGCTACTGTATTTCTCTTCTTGTGTGTACAAGTGCTACATTATCATCTCAACCTAGTGAGATGCTAGTGCAACCTGAGAAAGATCCCAGTTCATGTTTGTATTCTGACACAGGATCATAGCCTTGTATTATCAGCAAAGACCTTGAGCTGGCTTTTCTTGACTGATTTTCTGCCTTTAAAATATTCCTGGGAGCTTTTTTGCACCAATGGAATGATCGCTAAGGAGAGGAAAATAAGCATGAGACTGTCAATGTGACAACAGAGAATTTGTCATTTTTTCCACATTACACTTTGGACATCACTACTACTTTTATTCTAAGGAGAGAGGCAAAGCACAGCAATCTGCAATCTGAAATGTGCCATCTGCACAGCTATCATACATCTAACCCAGCATCACAACATAAAGCACCTCCCAGGTAGGCAGCTTGCAGTTCTTCCTAACTACATAACAGAGAGGATTGATTCATAGAAAAAAAAAATCTTAAAAGCTAACTCACCTAATTCTTTCTATAAAGCACCACAGTTTGTCAGGATAATATGGACAATAAACACCCATGGCTCCAATGTACACAGAAACCTACTAGAGTGGTAGTTAATGGCTAATGATAGTCAGGTGGAATTCTTGGTTAACTCTGAAACTTTAGAGACATAGCAGGTATATTTAAAATCTTTCCTCCAACAAATCCACTTGTTTGAAGGAGAAAAAACTTACCACAAACTCTCCAGTGTTATTATGCACTGTTAAGCAGAGAAGGTTAACATTTTTTTCCTTTTTTTTTTTCATGGAATTTTCAAACCTTTTTTTTTTTTTAATCCAGTATTTTTATGCCTGTCCTTGTAGTAACAGTAGTCATGTGATACTTTAGCAAGAAGTCAATGCAGGTTGATACCTGTAAGTTCTGATGTGCTTTGGGATGTTTTCATATTAAATAATATGTTCTGTTGTCTAACAATACCACTTCTGTCCACTGAGGGACACTACTCTATTACAGTTTGAAGTGTAGTCAGTTGACCTCAAAATGTGTGATTTTTAAAATTAAGAAGGCACTCCTAAGTTATGTGATTTGTGTGAAGTTTATACCCACAGTGAACTATAAGTCCATGCTCTCTTGAAAGAGCTGGAGAAATGTTAGACTTTCTACATTCCTTTCCATCTGATCATTAATAATCTGTTATCTTTAAGCTCTTGGAACTCTTGTATCTACAGTTCAGCATAATCAAGAAGCTACTACCAGTCTCAGACACTACCTATTCTCAAACACCTCTCCTGATTTTCTCTCTTCTGTATTCTTCAGATACAATTCAGAAGTACTCTCACTTGTTTAATTTTTATTTCTACCTTTTTCACAGATCTTAACTAAACACTCAGAAAGATAAGTAGAAAAATATTTGAGATAATACAATAAAGCCTTCCTCTACGACAACAACAGGAGGTATTTTTTCACTGCTACCTTTGCTTCCAAGATGCTTGTTCATTTCCTGCAGGGCTTTTAGTCTTCTCATGCTAAGATTTTTTTTTTCCAGTAGTATTTAAAAGATTTGCTGAACAACCCATTTCAGTAATTTCTGGACATATTTTGAAGTTTACTCCCATTTTTTAAAAGCAATTTCAGAATGTTTTTCTTTCTTTTTCCAATTTTATTTTCAGTGGAAAGGGAATCATTTCAGAATCACAGACTACAAGGGTAAAAAATAGTGAAAACTGATTCCCATTATGGAATACTTAGTATCAAAGAACTCATGCTCAGGGGACTGACTTATGGCCATTTTAATCATACCTCAGTTTGGCTGGCATGTAAAAGGGCACTCTTGCCTGTCTCTACTCAATGTGCATATCCTCTTCCTTTCTACCTGTATTCCAGTTGTAGCAGCTTTGCAGTTATATGAAGTCTCCTACGCCTGCTCTACATTTTTCCAAATATTTTTGCTGAGTTTTCAGCCTGATCTGTTGCCTGATCCAAACCCCTTTACAAACCTTTACTGCCAGCACAGGTAAGGTGGTGCTGGCAGTATAGTTTGGGGCAAAGAAAGGGAGAAGAACTCTATTTTTACAGAAGCTTGTACTACTGTGTGGTTGAAATATTTGTGGAATCACAGACTTAGAAGCAGTTCCATTTTGCCCTAAGGTGACTTTAAACTTTGCATGAATATGTTGTCACCATCAGCTCTTGAGCCTGCCAGTCTGTGTGTGGGAGGTGGGATGAGTGAAGGGAGATATTCTTTATATTTCCTGTTGAGATGTTTCCACTTCTTGCAAGTAATTAAATATTCCCTGGGGAAGAAACAGGAACCCAGATGCAAGCAAGTAGCCAAACTACCAAGCTTGTGCTGTACATGACACAGAGTTTTTCCTCCAGCAGATTTATGTGTGTAGCCATTCATTTCCTTATTTCAAGAGTTCCTGAAATAAATAAATTAAATGGAATATTTCATGCTAAACAAAATGAATTGTTAAGTTTAACATTTCTACTTTTCTTTTTCTCTCATAAATGAAATAATATTAATTTTTAGTTCTCCCTTCATATGCATTTTTCATGTGTATGAAAGAGCTAAACTGGAACTGCAGTCATTACCCTTACTGTATCCTTGAGCACACTCATATGCCCTGTCATGTGACAAAGGGTGGTCCAAGCAGCACTATCCATCACTTAATCCGAAAAGAAACATAAAGTCACCATGTGCCTTACATAACTTACAGAGCCTCTTCACAGCCCAGAGTAGTGTTTCATTTTGGAGGCACCTTTTCCTCTCTGCCTTCCTGCATGCAGTCTTTGTTTTATATTGTATTTGCAAGAAAATGTCCTATGTTATGAAACCTTTTTAGTAGGATCATTTTTAAGTGGCAGTATAAATCCCAAAACATTTAAGAAAAGGAATCGTCCCTTGCATAACTGCTGGTCTATTTGCTCTGCTAACATAAACATGCAATAGAAAACAGAGCTTTTTGAAATTTTAGACAGATTTCTGGAGTCATCCTTCAGATTAGCAACAATGATCTGAATCTAAGTACAGAATACTTCCAACTTGTTCTTACTGAAACAGCAAAACACTGGCAAAATTGCCATTTATTTCAGTGCTCCTTCCTTTCAAGTCAAAAAAAGATACTGACAGAAGTACAGTATACTTTTCTCTAATTCTAGCAAACATTTGTAGATCCCGTAATTCAGAAATCCATTAGAAATAAAAAATCTCAATCATTGTTCAAGCTTTACTCAGTATCATGCATCAACAAAATCCTGAAAGAAAAAAAGAAAAGAAAAAAAAAAAAGAAGACAACTGAATGGAATTGGGAACATAGATCAAAATAGATGAACAGGTTGAAACATCTAGTCTCAAGCACTTGATGGAACACAGAGAAGGTGTGGCAGATAAAACCAAAATTATAATTCTTGTTAAGGAGTGTGTGTCTAAAGAGCCTTTTAAGGAGGAGACTGAGCAATTTAAGCAGGAAGAGATGTTGGTATTTGTAAGACAGATACCTTTACATTCATACTTCCTTTGAATTCTAAGGTTTTGGTAATGGCATGCACAAGACAAATATACATCTTTTTGTCACTTATCTATTACTGTGGTGCTCATGGGTTTTGTTCTCTCCCCTGCTTGCAACCAAAGAATCCCTGCAGCATCAGATGTTCCAGCAAGGTTTGAATTAATTCACTAGGTTGAATTCCTTGAATTTGTTGAATTACCTGAATTAATTCACGTAAAAAGCCAGCAGCTGTTATTGAAGTCCACCCAGCTGGACTACAGGTCTGCACAGAATTGACTAAATACACCCAAAGTGCCCAGTCCCTGTGTGGAACTGGGCCTCTTGTAAAACCAGGCATGGATTCCCAGGCAGCTGCTTTCTTCCCTTCACAGGCAGTGTTTTCCTCCAGTTTTCTCAAAATCCTTTTAATCCGTATTAGTAATCAATTACTAATAAGAACAACAGTGATCAATTTGTGTGATGCATATGTCAAAATGGCTGGATTATATAGCAGACCAACAGACTGATAAACTGATAGAAAAATAGACGGATGCACAGATGTTTAGATTGTAAATTCCAGTGGACAAATAGTGCTCTAGCACTATTTATCCTTGAGTATGATATATGTAACTAATAACAGTGGTGATCAAAACTATGGGTGGATGGATATTTAACTAACATATTTTTTTCTCCTTGTTTAGATTGTTTAGATTTGTTTTCATTAAAGCTCTAGAACGTTGGTACTCTAAGTAGAAGTGGGAGGCGGCAGAGAAGGAACAAAGTGGAGAACAGTCCGCTCTGTAAGCAGAAGCATGTTGCTTCTTTCAAGCAAGAGTTGAGACCCACAAGAAACCCCTCCTGCTTATATTACCCTCCTGCTTATTACCTGTGATAAAGATTACAAAACAAACAAGCAAATACTTGACTGGATGCTAATGACTGCCAAGAGCCTGTCCCCTAGAGGGACTGTGAAGCTGCAGGATCATGTCTTTTACCCTGTTCTGTTTTGCTCCTTAGTCCTTATACAGTTTCAAGCTTCTCCAAATTCCATTCTATTATCTCTTATTAATTCCTCCAAGTTTCCCTTCTTTCTATGTTGGACTATCTTCATGTCTTAGGGAGTAAATACACTTATACTTCCTCAGATACCCAATACCCAAAAAGGAATAAAATATGAATATTAAATAAATATCTAATTTACACCTAGTATACTTCATCTCTAGGATTTTTATAAGAAATCTGGAAAGGAATATGTGCTATTTTAGATTTCTAAAAGAATAACTTTGTCCTTGAAAAATTCTTCTTGAAGTAGAACTTATGAAGAGTTCTGCTTAAAATCTGATTGTCAAAAATGTCCTCTCATATATAAATAGTTCCCTTCTTACTCTTTCCTCTGCCTGCTGTTTGCTATTCCCAGCTCCTCCCTTTTTTCCTTGCTTCCCTTTCTTTTCCCGTGTGTGTTTTTCATGGTTCCTGTGTGCATATCTTGTTTTCTCTGCCCCTGTCTCCCACCTCTCTCTCTCTCTCTCACCCTCCTTTTTCTTTTTCCTTTGAAACTCTATCGCCCTTGTCTCAGTCCCACCCCTCCTCTTTTATCCTTCTCAGCTATTCTGTCATGGGTGTTTTTTTCTCTGGTTTGTGTGGTCTGCCCTGAAAATTCCATCTCTTTTCTCTTCAGGACCCAACATGTTCCACATAGAGAGATTTATGAGATGGATTACACTTTGCTGTTGCATGTATTGTTTTAAGAAGCACACCTTCTTTTGTTCAGGATACTATGAGATCTGTCCATGTGTCTGCATATTTGTGTCTCACTTCATTATGTAGAATTTTGTATCTGTAAACTAAATGTCTGCTTATGTAAGATGGGGCACTTATCTGTCTATCTCATGCAGCACAGTTCTATAAGATGTGTATTTTTGTCAAACATAAGATGCTGGTCATTTAACCAGAGTGGACACAGCATCTGATCCATCTGTGCCAGTTTGGAATTGAAAGTTTTTATTTCTTTCTTCTGCCATATTTGGACTGGGAATGCTTACATTTTGGAAAAGATTTTGGCAAGAGGCAACAATGTGCCTAGCAGATGAAAGTTTCAAAAAGTGGAAATACTTTTAGGCATATAAATGCACTCACTGCAAAATCCTGCTGCAGAGAGAGAACATTTAAACAGTGACTTAAAGTTAATCCCCAGAGTGGGATTCACCACTATCTGCTCACTGTCTCCAGACAGTGCTATTTGAAACAGTGGATTTGGACAGTGCATTAGTGTGTGTGTGTGTATATGCCTATAGCCCAGGAACTTTGCTCAAACTTCCCCATTCAGAACTGCACCTCTTTAACTCTTGGCTTCCATTCCACAAGGAGGAGGAGGAGATTTGGGGGGAATATTCCATTGCCATGGAGGGGAGGAACTGTTTCTGCAGCTATTGAGCAAAGTAGCTAGAGATCGTTTATCCTGCCCCTCATTCTATGGTAGAGCCTCACTTCTTTCTATGGGTGAGATACTTCTCTTGGTAGTAAAAAGAGAAAGAAAAGAAAAAAAAAAAAAAAAAAAAAAAAAGAAAAACAAAAAAAAAGTGTGTGTTTCGCTCCAAAAACTAACTGCAGAACTGAGTAAGGCTAGATGCTGAGAGGAGCTGAGTACCTGAATTACCTCCTGAAGTCATTTTCTTTCAGATCAGGCTGTGGAAAAACGGTTGTAGTAATTGGTGTCTAGAAACCCCCACAGAGAGGATTAAGAAAGAAACTATGCCGTCTGGGAAGATGTAGGGGTTTATACTATGCTGCATATATACAGAATTACTAGGAAAGATTGTATTGTATGGAAAATAGCCCTACTTTTGAACTCAGAGATGTGACCCCATCTACGGATAGTGTTTCTTTTAAAAGGGAGTTAGTACATTTTTTCAGTGCAGTTGGATGGTTAATGTGAATTTGCACATATGTATGTTTTACTCTGAAAGGAATCACTGTCGGTTTGTGTTGCATGTTTTGTGAGGCTCATACTTCAGACCAAAGGAAGTTACCTTGGGAGCAGAAGTCCAAAATTCCACTCTCTGTTATCAGAAAATTATCTATTGAAACTGTAAGCCACTGATTTTTGCCGTACATCCCATTCAGTCCTAATGGACACACTGTGCTTGCACTGTAGCTCAAGGCAGCTGCCATTTTCTGTCATTTTTCCTTGTTGTGTACTTTTCTAGTCAGAAGGGTAGGTAGAGTCAGATAGTTCTCAGAATGCCTTTTTTTGTCTAGCATTTATCCAGACTCAGCACAGAGACGTTTGCAGATTGGGTAGGTGGGCTCTAGTTTATGAGCAGGAAACAGGAGTGATTCAGAAATATGCTTCATGAACCTACGTTGGAAGCTGGGGCACATTTCTGGAATTTGTTCATTCCTGAGGATTCCCTGTGCTCATCCAGGCCATGGCTGGGAATAAAGACAGAGTGGAGGTTTGTTTGGAGGTTTGTCAGTACCTAGCAGCAGAGAATCATCTCCCCCTTCCCCGAGACAACTTTACTCTCAGCACTTTAGGGGTGCAGCAGAGGTAAACAAATTTATGCAAACTTCAGTCCAGGTTGCCGCAGAGTAATAGCAGATGCCATATGGCGACATGGATATCAGCAGTGTGGCTAGGGAGCCGCCGAGGATCGCTCGCCCGTGTGGTGACCGCCGCGCTGCAGCACGGAAACTCCTCGCCCGCTCCCAGCAGCGAGGCGAGGTGAGGCGGCCCGTGCTGCAGCCACGCGTGGCCCTGGGAGCGCCCCCCAGAACCGCCCCGCGCGAGCGCGCCGGACCAGCCGCCCGGTGCCGGCGGCGAGGGCGGTCCCGGCGGGGGCCGGCNCGGCTACGCCCCGCCCCGCGAGCCGCCGCTGCCGGGGCCCGGAGAGGGGGCCAGGGAGGGGGTGACCCCAGCAGCGGAGTAACCCCCTCCCCCGCCGCGAGTGCCGAGGCTGGCGGTGGCGCGGGCTGCCCCTCTGCTCCTCGCGTGCTGCGCCAGCCCGGGCCTCCGCACAGCTCGTGGGGGGAGCCCGGCGAGGGGAGGAGGGGCGCGGCGGGAGAGAGGAGCCCGGAGGAAGAGGAGAGCGGCGGATTGTAGTGAGCCAAGGGGTGGAGAGGAAAGAAGAGGAGGGGGGAGAGAAAAAAAAAAAAAAAAGAAAGAAAAGAAAAGAAAAGAAAAGAAAAGAAAAAAGATCCCGAAGAAGGAGCTGGAGCCGAGCGAAGGCTTAGGGCTGCCTCAGCCTCCGCGGAAGCCCTCGCTCCGGGAGGGCGGGCGGGGAGCGCAGCCGTGCCCGGCGCCGGGGACAAAGCGCCAGCGCGGGACTGCCGCGATGCTGTAGCGCACGCGGCCAACATGGTCTTTGTGCAACTTTCCGATCCCTGCCGAAGCTGAGCAGCACCGCGAAGAGAAGGGGGTGCTGCTGGAGCGCAGCGAAAGGCTTCGCGGCGGGCAAGGACGCGGTGAGCCCGGCCGAAGAGGTCCGAGGAGGAGAGCCGTCGTCCGGGATATCCTAGGGGCTCTGCCGCCCTGGAGGGGGAGAGAGCGAACAAACTAGGTATTACTTCTGAACAGAATTAAAACTCTTGGCATTGTGGACATTATGGGGATTTTTTGCTTTTTGGGTCTTTTTTTTTGTTCCTCCCATCCTTCCCTCCCCCTTCCTCTCCCCTCCTTTTCCCCCCTCGCCCGTTTACCGGTGTCTGCGCTGTTTAAAATCTGTGTTACTGGGGCTTGGAGCGCCCAGGGAGATACTCCCCAGTCCACCTCTCCTGTCATGCTGTGTATGAGCAATGAGGGAAGAGCTGTGCAAAATCAGGTCATGGCTTGCTGCTCGTAGAAATTGCTCTCAAAGGCAGACACTGTTCACACATGCATGGTTCGTTTGGTCTGCTCCTTTGCGTTTTTCCTTCCCTCTCCAACTCCTTCAGGGGCAATGCTTAAATGTTGTCTTTGTATTCCCTTAAACGGGGAGCCAGAGGTAGATGCGCACTGTGGTGCTCTTCCCTGATTTTGGTGAAATGATGGCAGGAATGCTTTGTGGCCCTTGCTGTGGGCAATGTTGTTTAATATTTTTGTGGGGGACAAAAGACTGTATGACTGTTTGTACCAGAGAAGAAGCCATGCTAACCTATTTTCAAGGAAGTGGTAGAAGTTACTACTACTAGTGTTGAATAAATCTGTGAATGTGGCAAGGATTGTTGTTGCAATGAGTAGTTTTAGCTTTGCCTTTCATGGATCCATTGAGTTGATTTCCTTACTCTGAGGTCTCCCTTGCTAATAACCACGCTCATTTAGTTGTGAGAAAAGTGAATTTTACCTGCTTCCCCTACAAGTTATAGGAATAACGAGTAAAAATGGTGAAGCAGACACCAAAGGCCAATGAAAGATGATTCTCCAAATCATTCTTCATTAGCAGTCATATAAAGCTATGCAGATAGATCAGGAAGGAGAGAGAGAAGGCAAGTTGAAAAAGCAAAGTCAAGACAATGGGAAATACCAGTCACATCAGTTACAGGACAGATCTGCTGCCTCAGCTGACTTGAACAAGGGAGGCTCCCTTCCTTCTTGTTCTTACATCAATCCTTACCAGAACATGGAAACTGGACATGGCTGCACCTGTGTTTAATCACAGCTGATCCACCCGCCCCTGAGCCACACTAAAACTACTCGTTTGAAATCATTCCAGTACTGAGGTTCCTTTGGGGACAGGAACCAAGAAGAGAGAAGGTAGTCTACAATCTAATAATCTTTTTTGTTAGATGCTACCTGATCTCTGTCCTGGGGGGTGGGGGGGAGTGTGTGTGTGTGGGTATACACAGTTATATATATACACAGTTACATATATGTGTGTATATATATATGTGTGTGTGTGTTTTCTTTTAAGTTTGGTTCCTAAATTCAACCCCTTGTGCTACCTTAATTAATTTTGCTAGGCTTTTGGTAAGCCTCATATAACTGTAGGTGATTGCATCCTTTCCTCTACTGGCTTTTGCGCGTATACGCTCTTTGTCAAGTTAGACATGTGCAGTTTTTCATTCTTTATCATGTACTACTCTGCCCCTCCAGCCTCTAAACATTATTTTATGCTGTCTTCTAAATTTCTTCCTATTTGTTAACATCTTTTTGCACTGAGCTACACAGAACTGTAGTTACGGCCTTGTGTTTTGATGCTAAGGAAGACCGTAGCTTAATTTTTTATTATTTTTTTTCCCTGCTGGCATTAGAGCTTGTAATCAAGCAGGATTGTGTCCTCTTTAATTTGCGCACCAAAACCCTGTAGAGAAAATCTTGTGCTGCTTTATTTTGAGGATCTTGGTTCTTTCAAGCTGCTATATGTGGCAAGAACTGCTTGGGTCTATAGAGACAGTTTTTGGAGAGGAGTGGAAGAGGGATGGCTCCTCTCATTTCTTTTCATCAGGGCTGACACTCTCGCATTCTCTTTGACTTGCGGCTGGCTGCTGAATTGCTTTTGGGGGACAGTCAGCTTGTGGCCTCAAGGAGACAGCTATTGTATTGCCCCCCACAGCTTCCCTCCAGCTTGCCTTACCCCCACAGCCTGTGAGCAAGTGTCTGACAAAGGGTGATACCTGTTCCTTCATTGTATTGAGGATATCTTCTTTATGTCTGAACTGCTTTGTTGCAGACTATCCTCTTTTTGACCACATGCAGATGTCTGTCCCTTCTTTAAGACACAAAATCATGTAGAAATCTGTATGGTTTCTCTCCCCTTACCTGTGTGCCTCCATCAACAGAGAGTCCCCCTATGGCCAGCTTGTCTTCCCTGAATACCTGCAGGATTGTTAGATTTATGCATGCTTTTCCTCTGGCCTCATGAATACTTCCCTCTACATGTCTACTCCCCCTAAAACATGCTCTTCCTTGTTATGCATTCATTATCTCTCTGCAGCCTGTGGGGAAACTTCTCTGAAAGTCCTTGCAAATTAGTGCAAAAGCACTATTATTGAACAGGTTGCACAGCTTATTTTAATTTCTCCTTTCTGTGACCGTATTGAGTCCAACGTATATGCTTGTTGCACACACAAACAATAAAAGATGTAAGGCGTGTGCATGGTGAAGCTTGATCTTTGTAACACGCTCTTCCCACACAGACCAAAAAAGGGTGATATTCTAGAACAGTGTTTATTAAAACCTCTCCAGATTGGGTATCCCCCTCATAAGCAGATAATGATTTTTTTTTTCAAAACACTGAAAGAATATTTCTTTGAAGAGAGCGGCTGATTAAAGAGAAACTTAAGGACAAAATTGATGAGCCTGCCTCACGAGCCTTATTTTTAAACTTGATTTAATATCATGCTACTGTTGTACATTGCTATTAAAAAAATCTGTATTTTGTCAGGAAGCTTTATATTGTCTTATAGCAATATAGTTAACTTTTTTTTTTTTTCCTAATGAGTGACTCCACAAAATCAGCAATTTTTCAGCTCTTGAAACCTTACCATTAAGTTTCTGCATGTCCAGTCTTGGGCCAGACATCCCTCTTCTGTCTGTATGTGCTCTCTTCGGCAGCTAGACAACCTCATGGACTTCAGTGGCTGTCTACAAATCTAACTTACAGGGGTTTAGTAAGTAATTCTGTTGATGTTGCACAGGCAGGAAATTCTTTTGAGTGATACAAACTGTGCAATGGAGCAGACCCCAAAAGAGGAGAGAAAACTCGCCGCTTAGTTACTTACATCAGTCGCTCTGTTGTGACGCGTAAAGAGCAAATCTGCCATTTTATGTGGACACTGTTCTTGCATTCACTTCACAAGATGTGAACTCGTGCTTTCTTTTCAGAAGCATTTATTGCATTGCCAAGAAATATTCCCGTACCTCTAGGAATAGCTTTTTATTTTAAGTACGCTATTAATACGTGTGCTGTTAAAAAGGCAAATATCTAATGCAGTATTATTTTTATGGAAAATGCTATCTTCTCTCTAAAAAGTCAACATACAGCAGGCTCCTCCTATGAGGGAGGTGCTATCTAAGGACTGTTCTAGAGATCATTTCTGAGAAAAGAAGCAGCCCAGAGATTTAACTTCTTCCAGGCATTGATTTTTCTAGGCCTGTAGAGGCCAGTGTGCATTCTGATACTCAGGGCTTGCTTGTCAAGGAAATGTCAAATCAAACAACTTATGCAACACACATACATGCACACGCACAAGTACACAGTTAAAGAGGAGAATAAAAGTGTTATCCCGGGAGTAGAGAATATGCAGGGCAGACTGAGAACACATCACTGTCTGCAAAATGTAGTCTTATATATGAAGCATAGGTCCTTAATGTCTTGGTTCACTTTGGAATGGAAATTTTTACCTGCCCAGACCTGTATATGGAAACGTACGCCACTTCATTTCCAGACAGTCTTTTTTTTTTCGCTCCCCAAGCTTGCCATGTAAATGAATCCTCTGCTGATTCAGCATTTTCTAAGTGCAAGTTTTCTCTGTGTCATGTCTCTGAAAAATATTTCATGTGTAAACTATGTAATTGCATGCTATAAGCTATAGGTTGAGGACTGTTAACTCTTTCTTACTTATTTCTTTTTTAAAAAGCTTTTGTTTTTGCAAGGTGAAACCTGGTGTATTCATGTTCCTCCAAGTTACTGCAAGACTTTCAAAGCTCACTGAATGACCTGGTCTTTCTCCCACTTGCCACAAACCACCCACATGATATGAACCTGTTTGGCCCAGCTGACCACTTCAGAGGCAATGTGTGGGATACAGAAGCCTGTGTGGGGGCCCTTTGTGTCAGACTTACCACAGGTTCCCTCAGATCCTCGGATGTCTACAACTGGAAGCAGGGTTCCCCAGCAGAACTTCTTTTCCTTCAAGCTATTCCTTAGGAAAGGCAGGGGTTTCACAAGAGAGGGCATATTATTGCAAAGAGATTTCTGGACAAGATTTGGTTTGGCAATCAGAACTGAACTTCCAAATGTTATGTTTCACTCACTGCTAGAATCAATTTGATTTCAGTAAGCAGGATCAGAAACACTTTCTGAACCAGGGAAGCTGTTTTAAATTACTGCTCCCTGTCTCTAAGCCAGGAAGAAGAATTGCAGCTGGAAACACAGCCGGATTGTGCTGCTTGCCTGCAGTTGTTTCCCAAATTGTCCCTTCCCATGCTAATGTCAGTACACTTTGAGCTGGTGCCAGCAGCAATGGGAATGCAAACATGTACTTGCTTTTTCACTTCTCAGGAAGTTTGGTAATCTTATTTGGAACATATGTTGTTCATAAAGAGGCCATGATATTCCCAGTTATCACTGCCATCATTATGGTGTCAGGAACAGAAGAGTTCTGCTGGGGAGTCTTCTTTTAATTACTGACAGAGACAGGATCTCTGTGGCCTTTTTCTCCCTCAGTACCACACCTTCCTTATTGGCCTTCTGTGCTAGAAATTAGCAAGGTTGCAGTAAGGCATGTTGAGGATCTGAGAGACAGAAGAAATTGTGCTGACCTATGTATATACTAGCAGTTAGAGGCTTGAAGGAGAGTTTTCCATAATTTGCATTTGTCTTGGTTTTGTGTTCTGTAGGGACACAGAGGTGGAGTTAGATGCTGAAAAGTAATTAGTTTGCTTTTGGTGTCTTAGTATAGCATCTTTTTGCACAGAGCCTCAGGCTATGCACCTGGGGTCAGTAAGGCATCTGGTGAATTAATGTAATGGGAATGATGCATGACCTGTGCTCCTTGTTTCAGTCAAAAGTTCTCCTAATGTTGAGCTTGGCAATTGCATGTTTCTCATGGAAAATTTTATCCCTGTTGAATTAGAAGCAGCTCTGGATGCTCTGAGAGAGAACTGCAGGTTTATGAAACTGAGGAAATCAAGCCAGTGACAAGATGTATCATTTTGAGAGAATCAGTTCAAGAAACAGATAAACAGTTAAATAACTTTTTGGAATAACTCTCGAATTAATTACCAAAGGAAAAAAAAAAAGGGGGGGAGGTGTGTATGTGAGGGAGATAAAGAAAACAAACTAGCCTTTGAAAATAGTTAGAAAATAAAGGTTTTTTTTAAAAAATGAAAACTTTTATTCCTTTAAAAGAAAGAATTAACTGGAGTGAGATTTCCCATCTTTGGTAAAATGCCACCTGCTATGAACTCTCAAATTGAAAGGATCAGAATGGAAACGCTGTTGCATTTCTAGTGCTTCTCCTGACTGACTTTGATGTTAGTTTGTAACATAGCGCTACAAGCAGATGTAGAGATAGAAGCCACATCTGAAAGTGGGAACTAAAACTTAAAAAACAAAACAAAAACTTTCAAAATGAGTTTTAAATCATCCTCTTTAAAAGACTTTGCTTTTTTTTTGAGATTATGGCAGGTTAGTTTAGTAATTTTTATCCCTCTCTGGCTTGTGAACTGTGGTATTGAAATCAGACAGTCCTCTCCGTGGCAGTAATGCAGAAGCACCTGAAGTATTTGTATTTGGTTGTGTGGGCTTCAGTGCCAGGGACAGTGATGAATCGTGACCTCAGTGAAGAGTCGGGAGACTTTAGATGATATGCTGCTAAGAGAGCTGCAGGTATTAGTTTAATGATGACTAAAAAGGCATTGCTCCAGAGTATCTGCAGTACCTGGGATGTTATTTATGGGATCCTGTTTCATCTGCTTAAAGTAATAGAACTAGCTCAGACTGCCCAATGCAGATGATTTCAGGTTCAATGCTGAGGAATCTTCTCTTCCAGGGAGGGTTTAAAGAGATTGTAGAAGGCAGCCCAGAGGAACTGATGGAACCCCAGTTGTTTGTGTCATTTTAAAGTACAACTAGAAAAGCTCTAGTGAATACACAGAGAACAAATCCTGCAGTTGACTAGGGACTATAGGGCAGATGTCATCTAAATAAAGATGCCCTTCCCCCTCTTTCACTTCCTATTATTCCCAGCAAATAGGGAGAGGAACTATCATCCTGACAGCAGATCTGTCTGGATATGCTTTGTAGCAGTCCAAGACTGGTAACCACAGAGAGAAAATGCTGTATATAGCTTGAAGTTGGATGTGCCTGTAACAAGAGCAGTGAGCTTCAGCATCCACGGTGGAATATAAATGAGTCTTTGAGACAGAGTAGGCAGGATGAGCTCTGAAACTTTTACCTTATTTCATTTATCCCTGACACTAAAAATAATGTGAACATTCATCATAAAGAGATGTTACAACCTAAAATACCTATTTTTTACCTTAATCTACTTTGACTTCCTGCTTCCTCTTAAGACTTGTTCTAGTATTCTCCCTGTTACTGGCCCATGATACTCTAATTTCCTGTGGGTGGAAACAATGAACAGGAAATGCTGGATGGAGGAGGAGTAGGAGGGAAGAACCTGAGAACACACTTAGTTGCTCTGCAGGCTCTGCCAGTAGCAAGTTCAGATTTTTGGCTGGGCTTTCTAACCCATCTCTCCTATCCATAGTCTCCCTGTGATGCTCCACTCAGCTGAGCTTGTCACACCTAGTCATTCCTTTTTGAGTCAACTCTCTTTGCTTTGCCACCTTGATCTTTCTTCTCTTCATCAAGCTGCCATTTCTGCCTCACTGCTTTCTCAACTGTCTCTTCTTAGACAAGAGACAATTTTGGGCAACCCGATTGTCTAAATAGATATTGGAGTCTGGTCTGAGCCATGAACCAGCAAGAATCATTAATGTAGTCCTTTTAAATAAATATATAGGTGTCATTGCTAAAAGATAAGTGGAGATAAAATAAAGTAACATGTTTCTGAAGTTGAATAGTACCCTCATACTCTGTACTTGATGTTCAGTTCAGTTACTTGAACAGTGAGCTTAAAGTACCATGAGAGAAGGAACTGAAGATTCTGGATTTTGAGACAGGACCTGGAGAGGGGAATCCTCGAAGAATTATCTGTTTTCTCATAAGTTTCCCAGAATAAGCTGTTGGCTTCACAGTCCCTGGCTCTGCATTCTTACTGTTCCCTAATAGATTACTACTGAGGAGTTAATTCAGTGGTTGGTTGTTGCTGCACAATACCATACATCTCCTCCAAAACCAGTTACAGGTATAGTTAGTGCTGGTGGAAATTCTGTGGAGCATCTCCATGCAGTACAGGATTAAGCTGTAGTGTCTTAGTATGTAATAGGAATGTGAGGCTCTCATTAACAGAGTAGACAGAATTCCCATCTTGGCAAGCATTGGTTGTGTAAGGATGGGACTTTCCTTTCAGCTAATTTCTCCCTCCCTTGGAACTTCCTAGATTTGTGCATATATTTCCACATCAAACACACTAATTTAGAGGCCTCAGTTAAAGCTTGTGTATTGTGCAGCCTGCTGGTGCAGCAAAATTTAAGGAAGTCAGTGAGACTGATACATCAAGATCAGGGTAACAGCAAAGTCAGTGGAGAGATTATGCTTCAGTGCATCCTGCCTTGCTGTTTTACAAAGAAGCATTCTGCTTGCTTTTCTTAAAATAAATTGAAAGAACAATGATAATTAATGCTGATAATGGCATACTTTTAAAAGTAAAACTAGCAGCTATCTGCAAGTGCTTGCAGTCAACACTTCGAGAACCAAGCCATGTGATAGCAAAAGGACATTAAGATTCTTAAAATGTGCCTCCTCATCCTCCCAGAAAACCCCCCACCTCTCTTCCCCCCTGCCCCTAGTTGTAATTAAATTTAACCCTTCATTTACAGAACAGGTTCTCTGAACTCAGAAACTCAGAAGTGGTTCCTCGGAGTCAGTAAGTTTATAAAAAGAGCATTCTTTGCTGCAATCAGTTTTGAAATTCACTTTCTCTTTTGAAATGAAAGGCAATTCAAAATGCTGGAACTTCCAGCACTATCTTTTAGTCAGGTGCCAATGCTGTGACTGTTTCCTAATAGACAACATGCATTTGAATACTGTGAATACGAATAACAGACACTTGCTGTTTATGCTGAATACTTTTTCCTGAAAAACTCTTATAAAGAGTTAATACATACATATATATATTAAATTAGTATACTTTACTACAGCTTGCCCTACAGAGCTCTCCTGACTTGCAAAAATTTTCATCCTTACTACTTGTATTTTAAGTGCCAGTGTATATATCTTGGTTCTTATATTTCCGGACATGTGATGTGAGGATAAATTCTTAATTTAAAAGGAGAAGCTGTGGAATGTACTAATATAAAATACCCCATTTTCATGCATGTAAACTTTCATAATTCAAATTTTACCTTTTAAGCCCTTCTTTCTCTTCCCCCACCCCTGCCCAATCTTTCAACCCCTTGAGAACTCACCTTCTTTTGCAACTCCATGACGATGCTTTTACCTTCTGTATCTCTCCACTTGATTTGTCCATGCAGGTTTGCAGATCATTTCCCATATATCTACAACAGACCTCAAGGTTATATGTCTGCCTTATGGCATTTCTTGACTTTCCATTACAAATATTCTGCTTGCCATCTTTAGAACTTTCCATCCATCAGCAATCAGAGCTTATTAGCTAATAAAACATGAATTTCAGGGACAAAAGAAGCAAAATCAGCATAACTGGAAAGATCAGAGTATGATTTCAGGAAGATTTTTCACTAGCACAAAATTTAACTTTTTTTTTCCTATGTGAAAACTTCACATAAAACTTGATAATGTGACCTGTCTCAGAAATATTTAAGTCAGATTCCCTTAACATAAAGGTCTATGCTGAGGGTTTTGAAAGTAAAACAGTTTGCATACTACCTGAGAAAGGTTTAATGCTGTCCAAAAGATTGTAAATTATCCTTTTTTTTCTCTCTAGCTTCAGTGCCCTCCTTTTGCTGATATGCTTTAACCTATGCAAAAGGTAAATCAGACATCATATTTATTCCCACTTAGATAAAATTGCATTCCAAAGGCCTATGTACTGTTATATTAAGAGAAGATCCCTGAGAAACATTAATTTGAAGTTGATTTTAAGAAGCCAGTGAAGCTATAGCCAGAAGAAACAGCTGTTATCTACTCTTTCAATTGAAGAAGATAATTGCAGTGGGGAGCCCTTTGTTGTTTTTGTTTGTTTGTTTTTCAGGTTTTACTATTAAAATTTTGATATGACTACCAGTATTTCTTTGAAGAAATATATGAGGAATGTTGTGTTTTTAATCATTTCTAGTAAATCAGATCCTCTCAGGTGGGAAGAGGTTTTATTTAGGAACTTCAGAATACAGTTTGCTGTACTTAATATGCATTTAGTTCAAATACCTAGTAAGCAGGCAGAAGAAGGTAGAAGGTTCTGCTTTTCTGAGGAAACATAGGGACAGCAGTGAAGGAGTATTGGTCAGAAGGATAAACTCAAGATCACTGTCCCAGCTGTGAGGCCAGTCTAGCCAAGCATATGTGCCATGACATAGAGGAGGGACTTGAAGTAGTATGGTTAGCTAAGCACTAAAGTGGTCGCATCTGACCCATAGGATGAATTAGAAGAAAATACAAAGGCTGAGAATTGTCCCATAGAGCTTTAGGTGATTCCTGTTGAGGAACCTGGAGAGGGGGTTTAGCTGTTCAAAGCTCCCTTTTTTTATTTAGTAGACACTTAGGAATCTACTGAAAATGATCCAGTCTACTGTAGAGATTATTTAGAGTAATTATTCTGTTAATTTGGAATCCCCTTTGGATGGGGTGTATCTGAACTTCAAGGACTTAATAAAATTTCATTAAAATAACCTCCCCTTCCCCTTAAGGTCTGTTCTTCTCTTGGATCCTACCAGGAAATTTACTGCCAGAACACAGAGGAGCAGCTTCCAGAGTGCTGATATTTCCAGTGTAAACAAGAGAGTAAATTCTTTTCTTTAGAAAATATTCAAAACCAGCTTTTGAGTCACTGTTGTAAACTTTAAAGAATCCTAAAAGTCATAGACACAACCATTTTCCTTTGCAGATATTCTGGAATAAACAGCCTAGAGGAAATTTGTCATAAATTACATTGTCAAGAAATAATAAATATATTTAAGTTTAATTATACTTTAGCAAGTGTAGTTTAGTTTTTCTCTATATATGCATTAACCTTAATATTGTTCTCAAAGGTCTACTGCAAGTTTTGTTCTCTTCCAAGATGTCTTTAAAATATTTTGAAGTCATTTAAAATGATCTTAAATAATAACAGAGGACAAAAGGATTGTAACTGTTGCTGAAACCATTTATGCATTGACTTAAGTGTTCTTCTGTGATACTATATATGTCCCAGGGATGAATTTTGAAGAAAAACACATTAATTGCATAATATTAAAACACTGATCAGTAGACTGTGTTGCTATCCCTGCATCTGTTTCCTGTACAGGATGCAGAAAGATAAGAATAGTAGTTACTGTCATTATGGTCTACAGATTTAAGTGTAAGAGGTAGGCAGTATTATAACTGTGTTCAAACTGTTGCACGGACATTGAATGACAACTTTTTACAATAGACTTGTGAGCTATATAGTTAAGATTTATCCTAATGAGGTGAGTGGCACAGAATCACAGGGCTATTTCAGTAGCAAAATAACAATTACAGTAGGAGAGACCTGGAGAAAAAAATTAAAAGGGCATTTCATCTCCTGCATGATATTAGCCATCAATCAGATGAAATATTAACTCCCATTTTCTTACTCTGTCTAAAAATGATGAATCAATGTATAGCACAAACTAACTGGTACAGTAGTTTATTAACTAGAGGATTTGCTCATTTATCTTTTTAAATCTTCCTCACTGACAGATAGTAAGTACTAGGTTGTTAAGAGTCACAGTGCAAAATGTGGAGGAGATGACAAGACTGCACCAGGAAAGTCTTTTAAAAAATTCTGTACTCTTAAAGAGTTTTTGAGATGCCTTTCTTTCTCGTATAGATACTTTGTGTGAGAAAGAAGTGTGACATATATGAGGGAAATTTGTTGGATCAAGCATAGCAGAGGGAGGTTATAATGATACCCCTATGATGATTCTATTGTAACTAGACCTGGACGGGTCACAGTTTGCAATGAAGGGAAGAACATACTGCTCCCATGGAGGGCACCAGGATGATTTGAAAAAATTCTTGGGATAGTTTGGAAGAATGAGAACAGTAAAGAGTTTTTTATTGTTATGATTTAACCTTATCTTCGTATATCGGTTTAAAATACATGAAAATGCTTCATTACGTATGGTTAGTGACCATGTGAAATCAGCTGCCATAGAAGTGTACAGAGCACAGAGGAGAGTGTCAGCAAGTTCAGAGAAGGGGATTAGATAAATTCATTGTTCAAACAACCCTGGTATTGTGATTGTGGATATGAAAGTCTATAGGGTGAATTGACCGCAGAATGTCCAACTTGCAAGTTCTCTCCAGGTATCATCTCTTTCTGCCATTGCGAAGGACAGAAACTGTTCTAGATGGATCACTGTTCCGTGCAAACGTTTTTTATATTCTGAAATAAATTTGCGTAAGAGCATGAGAACTGTTACTCTGTTGGCTTCACATTCCCCCCCAATTTATTTATTTATTTATTAAGAATTGATTGTTTCTTCTTTGTGCTACTGGTCCCATTATTTCCATTTGCCTCCATGTCTCCTGGGAATTAGATACTTTGAACAATCCTGGAGTTAGGATTTCTACAAAGGAATGCAGGATGGTAATCCCTTTGGAGCATCCTCTGCAGTGGATCCAGCTACTGTCAGCTTGTGGAGTAATGATGTAATGGAGCTGATCTTGGGTCTTCTATAGTGAAAGCAGGCTATGAGACTGCCAGCTGCCTCTTTTCTGCTCTGCTAATTTCATAGAGAAATATAGGACTCAAAGAAATATCTACATGCCACTACTGAGAAGGAAGAACCTGTCAGGCTCTCATCTTTTCTCTGAGAGGCTAGTTCACTTTTCATTAGGTAGAGGAAAAGGCAACAATACAAAATTACACAAGTGCACATGTATATATATTTATATATATAAAATATTGACAAATAGTTGTCCTTTTAACTCCTGAAATAAATTCTTTTCCTGGAGGATATTTTTCTATACTCTGATAATTCTTACAGTAAGAAGGGTTTTCTGATCTTTCAGTCTGAAATTTTATCCTTTCATAGTTTCATTCTGCAGTGTTTATTTCTTATGTGGTGCTTACACCCTTCTTAAAATAAAACAGTGCCTGTATTACCTCCAGTTCTCACATTTAGTCTTTGTTTTTCCTCAATCATAGTTACCTGATTTTCTGTCTCCTCATAAATCATTTCACTTGAATCAAAATGGTTGCTTCTTCTCAAAATCCCTTTTGTTTCTTTATTGTTTATGGATGTTTGTTTGGTGCCATCCGTGCTTTGCGTTCCAGGTCTTTGTTAGGATCAGTAGAGGAGAGAGTAGAGGAGACGGTCACTATAGTGAAGCCCCTTATTTTAGTTACAACTCTTCTCTTGACTCTTTGTCAGCCAAATTCTTAAGTCACTTCTCTCTCAACTGTTTTCTCATTAGCTACACTTGTATGATATCAGTGAAGCATTTATAATGCTCTGCATAAAGGTCACCTAAAGAAACAAAATATACTGTTTTTCACATAACATGCATACTACCATAATATTTCTGTGTCAGGGTAGGTACTGGGTAGATGGACCCCAAAATACATTGTTTAATAAAATTATTGTGCTGGGTTGATGCAATTCGGTAGAAGACTTGGCTCCACGGTCCTCTAGAGACTGCGAAGCTTTGATGTCAGCCTCTTAACAGGGTGTTGGGTTTTTTGTTTTGTGTTGTTTATTTTTTTGTACTTAAGATAATAAATTTAAACCTGAATTGTTTTTCTGGCTGGGATACATATTCCCTTGACAAAATGCTCATCTATAATTTGTTCCCTTATCTGTAAGTATATTTAGGGAAATAATAATGTCCATCTTTGAAAGTGTCATACTGTCAGGGATGAATAGCGGTTTTGTAGGGATGAATGCCTACATCTGCACTTATTTCTAGGGTGAAAAATGTCAACAGTACAGATGTGCATTGCCATAAATGCCATGAACTCTTCTGCCATGGAGACTACAGGCAAAGTACAATTGTAAGAGACAGAATTTGGAAAGCCTACAAGGGATTTGGAATGGGTCAGAGAACTTGGCCAAAGCTTCAAACGGTCGAGACTTAAACCATTTAGTAGGAATACAGTGTATACTGCGAGTTAAACACTGGCCTGGGCAACCCTGCTGCTCCAATGCCATGGTTGTCTCTGTGTTTATTAGTATTATACAGAACAATGCCAATACTGAGTGCCAAGGTGGGGGCATGTAAGAACACATTAATATGGTTCATACTGTGTCTGTGCTACTCTCTCATCGTATGTACCTCAGAAGTTGTAAAAGATGGGGCACCTGTATATATATAAAAAAAATCTATATTGTTGTGACTGATTTCTATTTCCACTTTTTGTCTTAACCAGAACTTCTGTGTGTGAAGATCTCTCTGCTTGACTTAGGAAAGGATTGGAACACCCCAAGCAGCCTGTGAACATTTGAAAGGAGTGGGATGTGTTTTTTGGGAGATGGTGGAATCCACAGATAATCTTGATGGATTCTAATGGTGCGATCAGTGCAAGGAGAGCAACAGGAATGGGTTGCCTGTGGATGGTCTGCTTCTTTCATCTAGTCACCTCTCTAGAAGGTAAGAGCAGATTTTATATAATGTGTCAACTTTCCAAACATCTTGTGTAGAGAGAAAGATGTAGTGTGCTTAACCGAGTCTAGATGGGCTACGTGAAATGTCTTTCTGTTTAATGGTAGCTCACTGTCTCATGTGATATAGAAAGTATTTCTAGTGGGACAGACAGCCCCTTATATGAAGAACTTGTCCCATAAACGAGCATTTATATTTGCTACCTGAGGAGTAAGAGAGTCTTTGAGAATAAATCTTTTGCTTCCGACAATAAGGTTCGTCTTTGTGCTTTGTATGTGTTCAATACTTGCGTTTCTGTTCTTGTACCATGTTTGTGAAACAGTCTGTGGAGGTTTATGCTGTTCTACACGTCTGCATCCAGTTGGCTGAATTCAGGAATTTTTCCCTATGCCATCTGAATCAATTGTCCTGTATAATAGATATGAAGGGAATGCTTTTCATGAACAAAAGAAGTAGTTTGTGCTGAGTCAGAAGAGGCAAGGAGGGAGAGAATAATGAAGCCAGAGTAGAGAAAATATGGCAGGGCAGGGAAGAAAAGCCAGGAAGAGGAGGGGAAGGGAGAATAGGTGCTGGGTCAGAGGTTGATTGCAGGAATGGTGAGAAGGAAGGTATGGGAGAGAATCAGAGAATGGTAGAGGTATTGTAAACAACTCTTGTTTGTTCCAAGAAATATGCTTGCAGCCATATGTGCTCACTGAACTGCACTGCTTTGTTATGAATGCTCATACATGAGTCTCTAAAAAAGGAGAAGAAGATGGGGGAGGAATCAGAGAGAGTCAGAGAAGGAAAGACCTGGAGGCAGGGAAAGAAGAGCAGTGAGAGTGGGGAGATCTTGAGAAAAAGAGCACAGATATTGGGAAGAAAAAATACCTTTCTATTTATCTATTTATTTTCAATGATTCAGAGGAAAGATCATGGTTAAAACATCCCTTATCTTAATAGGAAGTGAATAGAGTGAGGGAGAGGGAAGTTTGGAGAGAAGATAATCAGTGGAAGGAGATTTATTCTGTATTTATTATGTGTTTCCTCTGAAATAGTAATAAAAACCCCAAGAAAGGGAAGGAAGTATGTCTTTGTACTGTGATCTGAAGCTGTGTCACCAGGCCTTGTCATTCGGGATTTATTGTGGAGGAAGAGGTTTCTTGTAGAGTATTCAGACCACAGGCTTCGTGGGTTAATGGAAACTGCTGAAGGTGGACACCATTGTAGAGACCCTTGGCATTTCATGCAGGATTGTAACAGAAATTGTTAAATTTCTGCAGCTCTACATACTGCAGTATTTTAAATGGTTTTGCAAAATGTTGGATTTTTTTTTTATGCCTCAATATAACTGATGGGGAAACTGAGGTGAGAGAAAGGAGGAAAAATATCTGTGCTTTCCAACTACCAAATAACTCAATTCCTGTAGAAACTGGCATTTTCAGAATTCAGCGATCACTCCTTTTAAGTTTGTAGAGATGAAAGAATTTAGAGAATGCTGCATGATACAACTAGATCACATGCTTGTGTTGCTTGGATTAGAATGGCAAAGTGAAATTCTGTATACAAATCAAAAGGTAGAAGTGCCTGTGAGCTACTGAATTGGGTTGAGGGGTCAGATCCTGGCATGGTGACAGTAGTGCAGGGTGCTATGAAGCAAAATAATCTAATTTGAATTTTAGATATGCTTTTTTTTTTATTATTTTGCTTTGGTTGGAAGGCAAGGAGAAATTCTGCATTAGAAGGAAAGAAGGAAGTCTGCTGAGAATTCTGTGAGAAGTTCAGCTTTGCTACAGACTAAGCCAACAGACTAACTAGCCAATATATTTTTTGCTGATTCCTGATACGGTACAATAGAAGCTGAGACTTCATAATTCAGAATTATATTGAAAAAATATATAAGGAATATCAAGTTTCATCTCTGTTTTCTGGGAGATGCCTGTAGTGTATTTCATCTCTGACTAAAAAGGATTGACTGAATGGGAAAAATCAGGATAATTTTTCTTGCAAGTGTTTTTCAGACATTTGGATTTGATTTGAACAGTGTGAATGTAAATAATTTTTTCTCTCAAACTGAAGATTTTTATTTTTAATTTTTTTCTATTAGTAGCGAAACTATTAGAAAGAGTACTAATAAAACCCTCATGTAAATGGCTAAGAAATGAAGGGAGACACGATGAGGGAGAATAGCCAAAATTTGCAAGGCACATTTTTATTCATTATCAAGACAGAAAATACTTCCTATGCGGAATGCTTTATAGGTGGAGTGAGGACACCTTTGCTCTTTTTACAGGATGTAGGGGGAATTTAAATCCCTTCATGACTCAGAAGTAAGGAAGTTCTTGTAGGCAGTTTAAAATGAACCCTAGGGCACTTAGGGGATTTTTTTTTAATATATAAAAAAGAATCATTAGGCTGATTTGATACAGATCTAGTATTTGCATGTACTGATTTCACTAGGAATGAACATGTTGTCCAAAATTTTCCAGGTACAGTTTTTAAACTAGAGAAAAACCTGAATGGGAAGAATGAGGTAAAACTGTTTCAGGAAAAGAACACATTCGTAATCTTGTTATTTTGACTTTATGAAACGAGGCAGTGCTTCTCACTAAAACTGCATTGCCCAAGTTTATGACTTGTTATAGTTTTAGATTGTTTTTTTTGGCGGGTGGGGAGGACTGGAAAACGCCTTGTTTTTGGAAAAATACAGAAGGAAAGGCACAGAATTTTTGTTTCTGTAAGTAGCTAAGGGTGCATGTTACTGCTTTTACAGTTTATCATTAAAGAGTTTTGCTAAACTAACGTTACTCAGTGTAAAAGATAGGGAAGCATAAAATTAAATAAAGCCCAAAGGGCTACAGGCAAAATAGCTGAAGACAAGTCATAACTTGCTAATGAAATACCTCTTACTAAGGCACACATTTGAATTCTCCTGTGGAATATTGATTTTGCTTTGACTGACTTATAAATGTTTATAGTTGCAGACACAAACTGAGTTCATTTTGCTGAGCTAATTAAATATATGTCAAAGTAATGATGTGTTCTGCAGGTCTTAGTGCCTATAATTGTTTTATAGAACTGTCCAACTCACAGAATGGCTGTATAGATCTTAGATATTAAAATAGTTCAACCTATTTAAGTATCTTCACAACGTTTCAAGATATGGTGAAAGGATAGTTCTGCTGCTTCAGTAGCACATTTTCCAATTAAAATAGCTATGTGGAAAGGGTATTATATACAGAAAAGGCTGTGAGGTTGGTCAGTTTTATTTTATTTTTTCCCCTACCTCTCCTATTACTTGGTTGATCATCTTGAGTGATAAAAAATAATATATTGATTGCTGGAGTTGGCTTGGCATTGAACTGTAGGAAAACTCTGTGTTTTTTTTTCTTGAAGGTAATCTTCAGAGTCAGACATGCCATTACCTTTTGTTTCATTACACACAAATAATGTTGAAAATGTATATTACTTTTCTTGGTAGGAAAAAAAAAAACCTTTTTACTTCCTTGCTTGTGATTCACATGAGTTATTAAAGTCCTAGCTTTTTTTTTTTCTGTAATTTTCTGACTGCTGCTTTCCTGTTGCTGTCCTGCATGCCAAAATCTTTGCCACATGCTTGGAGTGCCCTGGGCAGAAGAACCTCCAGGATTAAACAAGAGATGGATGGGATTAAGTTGGATGGACAGATTGTTGGGAAGGGTAGCTGAGACCAGGTTATCCCAGATGTCCATCTCAGCAGCTACAATTGACATGCTTCCTCCCATAATAGATTACTTGGTAGTTCCTGTGCTAGGATGTAACTGTTCATAGGTTCATATACTGTTCATAGGTATATATCATAACTCAATAACCAAACTGCAAAGAGCTGCAAGATAGCTCTCACTGCTTGGAGGACAATAGAGGAGTAGGCGGGATGCCGCTAAAACTGTTTATATTCAAAGCTAATTAAAGCTTCAGAGAAAAGAAAGAGCTGTTTCGGGTTTTGCATTCTTATTTTATGCAATATCTCGAACCATATTCTTCAGTAGAACCAGGGCAAAAACAAACACATTTTAGTCTTTTTAAAGGCAAAACATAACCAGAAAAACATTAATAAACTTAAAAAATCACATTGTACAGCCTTTAGAAGCAATCAGTTTGACAGAAGTACAGTTGCATAGAAGGGTAAGTTCTAGACTCAATAGTGAGGTTTTGCACAAAGAAGCTCTTAAACAGTGAAAGAAAATAAATCCTATTACTAGGAAAGTTGTATGCAATCATTTAATTTGATTATATATGCAAAGTTGAAACTAAGAATTTAATTTTGTTATTTCCTGATTTCTCCTGCGTTAAGTCAGCATTTCCTGAAGAGTTTAAAAGAATTAATGCATCACTTAAATCCTGTCAGTTTCCTAAGAGCTTTAACAAAAGAATAGAAAAAAAAAAAAAAAAGGCGAAGAGGAAAATGGATAAAAACTCATAAAGCTTAGAAGCTCTGCTACATTGCAAATAACTACAACATTCCAAATCCTCAACCAGTTGGCTGACATTACTGTCTTTGACAGATGGTACGTAACTCCTGACTGAAGTGTGATAATTTCTCCACACTGATGACAAATTTGATGTTCTGATAGTGTCAGCATTTTGCTCTGACATAGCAAGTAGTTAGAAATTATACCTCATGGAACTTGCTAAATACATATCCCATTGCTTCCAAAATGCTTTCTTGTTAATTGCATGTGAGTACAGAACTGATGTAAGAACAATCACAGCAGGAATGACTTATCAATATTTTAAAGAAGATTTATCATTCTTTTTAAATCCGATTCCTTTGTCTCATGTGGCTTAGGTTTGCGTATGCTCTCTTGCATAAGGAGGCATACTTTATAACTCCAGCTTGTTTTGTCATGTTAGATCATATCCGAACTATAAAAAGACATTTTCATTATATAATTAGAGATCTTTATACAGAGTAAACATTAACAAATGTGGATTTTGAACTATACACAGCTACTTTAGCTTGTTTTTTACTTGCTTAATTCCCTCATTCTTGAAAAATAAAATACTTGTTACAATTTTATATGTCACTAGCCATTGCTATATTTATTTATTTCACCATGCTACTATTTAGTGTGTTTAAAGCTTCCCAAAGATTTCTCTGTATTCTATCTCCAAGGGATAGACCACATTTATATAATTATATTTGGTAGGTTTTATGATAAAAGACTTGTCACCATGCACTCAAAGGAAGACAGAGAACCAATGACAGGTGTGGGAACTGGAATAACTGAATCAGAGAAATGAGCACCCTAACCTGGAATCTCCTAGCATTATCACAGGACAGTGATCGGTCCCATTTTCTGGGTATGAAACTGGTAAACACAAGTCCATAGGAAAAGCTCTCTGGAGCACCTTTCAGCGTGAGTGGGGTGCTACCAACAGGTTTGCAGAGCTTTACGGGATCCAGGGAAGATCATACAGGGATTGTACAAAGCTTACTGCAACTTGTTTAGGGGACAAACCATTGGCAGGGAAAGTGAGGAATCCAGATGATTTGTGGAGGATAAGGGCAGGAAAATAGGGGGATAAGTAGATAAAAGGGACTGATTGCCTGTAACCAGGGATGCTTGTCTGGCAATGCCTTGTCTGTCCTGCCTTATTAAACTCCGTTTTGTAACCATTTTCCAGCCCTCTGGAAAAGGCTGTGTATGTGTGTGTTCATGGAGGTCTGAGTGCCAGCCTCTGGAGTCAGACTGCAAGTCACAGGGGCTCATGCGTTTGTGATGCCAGCAACTCGACTCAGTGAGAGTACATAGTGTGTGATTGCTAGTGAATATCAAGACAGACTGGGAGACTGGTGAGCGGGATAAGTGTCTTGGGAAACTAGATAGAGACCAGGGGATCTGAGAGCTGACTTTTGGAGGCATCAGGAGGTTCAAGTCAGCTAACTGGGAAATTCGGTATCCTGAGGGTCAGCTGAGAGACCTGTTTGCATGCATGTGTCTCTCATACTTGGAGGGATCAGCTACTGAGGGGGCCAGGAAGACTAGGCAAACTCCTGGATAGACAACAAGGTCTGAAAGTTGATTGAATCATTTGTATATGTGCATCTTTCAACATCTGGAAGCAAAACAACCCAAGATCGAGCTACTGGGTAGGCTGAGAGTCTAATACCAGTTATTGGAGATATCCTTCATCCTGATCAACCAGAGAGGGACATGTATTGAGGCTGTTGGTGCTCTTCGTATTTGCATTACTGGTGAGTGTTTCTGTCCACGATGATTCATGTGGCTGACTTTATGTGTTTGTGTGTGTTGTATTCATGTATTTGTGTGTTTGTATACATGTGTTTGTGTATGTGTCTATTGTGAATACACACTCAGCCTCTCTACTGGTTGCACCTTAGCAGCAGCAGCCTTGCTTCTGTCAGGCACCTGGATTCAGCAACCCAACAAATTCAGATTTGTCTGCTGGACCTTCTATTAACAAAGAAAGACAGCTTTTGGTTTGAAAGAACAGGCTCATAGTAAAATGAGATTGTAGTCAATTTTGAATATGTTTGTGGTAGACTGCAAGTAGTCAATTTGACTCACTGCTATCTGAGATTTTGTAGAAGAATTTAGGAAGAAAAATAGGGACGAATTTCTCATCAGCTATTTTTTGTTTGTTTGTTTTGAACTAAAATAGCGGTCTTCATGTTACCTATTTAAAGTTTCCATGAATCTCATATATCCTGATTATTCCTCAGTTTTAAGACCGGGTGGAGTATTGCTTGGCTGAGTCTCTGAGCAGTGTCATGGACAGCCTTAGCCCTGGCTCTGGCCTAATCTCCATATCCTTGATTCTGAACAAGACTAAAAGAGTATAGTTCATTATAAATTCATCTGAAGACACCATTGCTCTCTACACTAAAGACCAGCAGAGTTTAGAATGGTCTGGCCCAATGCACTACTGCTTTATCAGTGCCAGTAAACTGACAGAGTGAAGGCTTACACCTAAACAGGGGCATGTGGTCATCCATAGTGTTAAGTTATTGTTAATTATCCCCTGTCCAAATCTTTGGGTTTGATCCATTCCAATTAGTATTTTCCTAAACAATGCCTAAGTATATGTCAAAAGTTAGAATGAACCAAAGACCATTCCTGAGATATGGTTTGAATGTAACCATTCATTTCTATAGGGTCAGGGGAATTTAGTCATTTGAATATGAACCATAGAGTGTCAGTTTTCCTCAGCAATGGAGAACAATCTCTGGCTTGTTGGTTTTACAAGGATGAGGGCATGATGCAAGAGATATAGCAAGTAGCAAAGGGAGAAGAAAGTAATCAGGGACTTTTGACTGTGTGCCTACAAATGAGCTATATGCACACAATAATCGTGTGCTTTTTGTTTTAATGCTTCCTGGCTTTTTAAAAATTCACCATTGGAAGGGGAGTCGAATCTGCTTCAGGCCACCTGTATCTGTTCCCCTATGGAATATTTATCATCTTGATAAAGATTACCTGGCTCACTGGAGAAGCTATCAGGAGAATAAGCTACCTGCCAGCAGTGGCAGAGCCCAGGCTACTGGACAAGTTGTCCTTATTTTCTCTCTTCTTTTTTCTCTCTCACCTTCTACCTTTCTTTCCCTGTCTTGATACTCTTTATTTTCTCCTAGGACTTCTATGGGATAGTTACATAGCTCGCGAAGGGAATGACTGAAACCCAATTAGGGAAATATTCCATGTTTGTGTATTATAACTTTGTGTATTGTTCCAACATAGCAAAGTTTGAAAAGCCAATGGCAAAATACTGATGTGAGAGAATCCTCCCCCCTACTGTGTAGCTCCAAGATCAGTGTGCATAGGGGATTACAAAATCCCTCTGCTGCAGGGACAACCTGGGGAAGGATCATATCTCAGGAAGGTTCATAGACCTTTCCTAATCATTGTGTTTCTCAAGATGAGTCCGGTGAGGTTATCCTCGAGTACAGACCTGGTCAGTATTCCTCAAGTCTTCTAGGTAATTCTATACAGGTGTTTGATTCAGCAGTAAGCAGTAAAGCAGTAAAGCAGTTCCAGCAAGCCAGCCAAGATACTTTATTTCTGTTGAAGCTGGTAACTGTGGCAACTTGCTCCAACTTTTCCTCAGAAAAGCTTAAGAAATTTATGATCTGTAGGAATACGCAAAATATCGATTGTGGGACTTTGAGGAAGTCTGAGGTCTAGGTAAACTTGATCCCTTGATCATCTCTGTTTAAGGATGAGACTGACCTGTTCTTTTTGGTACTTAATGGTGATTGAATCCCAAGGAGTGCTTATCAGTATATTGGAATCAGTAATCTAGCAACATGAAAATAGTAAATATTAATGTAGCATGTCGGTATAAAAGATGGGACAATCACATCTTTAAGGAGAACAGCAAGAATTATTTTTTTCCCTCTTCCATTACCGTTTTCTCTCCTTCTTCTCTCCTTCTTCTCTCCTTCTTCTCTCCTTCTTCTCTCCTTCTCTCTTTCTTTCAAGTTCACAGGATAGAAAAGGGAAAATTAAACGAAATAAGCAAGCAAACAAAAATTCTTACGTACAATATATATTAGAAGATGCAAATACCTACATTACTGAGTTTTTTTCCTATGTTCCCCCTATAAAATACACATAAACACTCACATGCTAGCATACCAGTACCTTCCAGGGCAATCTCAAAGCTGATATTCCCTACTAACAGTACTATATGTATAGTTTTCAGTGTCACAATGTGTTCTGTATTGCTTTGTAATGAATGGAGAATCATCTTCAAGAGCAGTCAATCTGGTACATATCTCCAGTGGCAGATTCACTTACAAGGTTGACCTGTGAGGTTCTCTTCCCCCAAGCACTATACAAAAGGCTATTTGATAATTAGTTTCTGATATGTTTGGAACTAGAACACAGGCTTGCAGCCTAATAACCAGCCCCAGAGTGAAGTAGATCCCCCCACGATAGCTGATCATCATCCTAAATTCACAGAGATATTTGGCTACCAAGCCCGAAATAAAGGTGTCCTGGCCTTAGATTTACGCTAGTAAATAAAATGGTCAAGTGAGGCCTTACGGGGAATGGCATAGTCTAACACATATCCATATAACTTCTGCCCCACTCTTTTCAAAAAGAGAGTGGTCTCACGTGTAATTCTCATTATGATAAATCTGACCCATGCTGTGACTATGCCTACACACTTCCTAAAAGAAGGTTTGTGTGGCCAAATAATGCCAAGCAGCTTTGTTGTTATGTCACAGCATGATCATGTGCCAGTGCCAAACCCCTTCTCTTGGCCCTGCTGAAGTTACATGTATGGATATAGTCTGTTATGCTTGATCTCAAAACATGAATATGTATTCTGAGTTTGTGGAAGCTATCTACAGAGCTGTCTGTGAGGAACAGATTAAATTTTACCATGACTTGGAAAAGCACAAAATACTCTTTTTATTTAATTATTTTTTAACATAAACAGAAATACTTCTGGATACCACTGGAGAAACCTCAGAGATTGGTTGGACTACCCACCCTCCTGACGGGGTAAGCATTTCTCATGTCTTCTTGCCTCAACTTCTAGTAACAAGTATGTAGGCAATGAGAAGAAAAGAGATTGGAGCCAATGAGGCTTGTTTTATGTTTTCTGTTTTCTGTTCATTTGAACAACCTAGACATTTTGTGCAAAACCAGATTTTTGAGAGAGCAGATTGTAGAATAGGGTACTACTTCTTCATTTTCCTCTTCTCCTTCCCCCCTTCCCTCAAAAGTACTTATGAGATCTCTGGCACTGCCCCAAACAGCCTAACTGTAGTAACCAGGGTGGAAGTGACTTCTGCTATAATATTTTGTCCAGAGCATAGTCTCTCATTTCTGCCTCATTTGTTTGTGTTGTATATCTTGCCTCTGGAGATGATAAGGATGGAGGGAGGGGGGAAGATGTAAACTTCTGACTTAAAGATACTCAATACCATATGGTGGGCTTGCATGGAAACAATCCTTCCTTTCAGCCTTTAACATCTTTCTTTACAACGTCTTACTTTGTCTTGTCTAGACCACTGTATTGCGCATACCAGCAGTGGGTTCAAGTCCTGTAATAGGTATGGAAACCTTTTCCTCTAAAGCAAAGAAGAAATGTCCTGAATTTTTGGCCCAGTTGAACACAGAATCACAACTTTTACTAATTCTTCTTTTTTTTTCTTCTTTCGTATATCCATTATAGTGGGATGAGGTAAGTGTCCTGGATGACAAGAAGCGCCTGATTCGAACCTTTCAAGTCTGTAATGTGGCTGAACCAGGTCAGAATAACTGGTTGCGTACTCACTTCATTGAACGACACGGGGCACACCGAGTACATGTCCGCCTCCGTTTCTCAGTGAGAGACTGTGCCAGCATGCGTACTGTGGCCTCTTCCTGCAAGGAGACTTTCACGCTCTACTACCACCAAGCAGAGGCCGATATAGCATCTCAGGACTCGCCAGAGTGGCGTGAGGGCCCCTGGACCAAGGTGGATACCATTGCAGCTGATGAAAGCTTTTCCCAGGTAGACAGCACTGGGAAGGTGGTAAAGATGAATGTTAAAGTCCGCAGCTTTGGGCCACTTACCCAGCGGGGCTTCTACCTGGCCTTTCAGGACTCAGGAGCCTGCATGTCCCTTGTGGCAGTTCAGGTCTTCTTCTACAAGTGTCCAGCTGTAGTGAAAGGATTTGCCTCCTTCCCTGAAACATTTGCTGGAGGGGAGAGGACCTCCCTGGTCGAGTCACTAGGGACATGTGTAGCAAATGCTGAAGAGGCAAGCACAACTGGGTCTTCAGGTGTTCGGCTGCACTGCAATGGAGAAGGCGAGTGGATGGTGGCCATTGGACGATGCACCTGCAAGGCTGGCTACCAGCCTGCTGATGATGAACAAGCCTGCCAAGGTGAGTTATATTTTCTCCACCTCTTAGGCAGCCCGTTGCGTATTGTATCTCTGTGTCAGTGTTTGGTATCTGCCAAAAGGTCACCAATCTATGAAGTGAAATCATTTGTCACAGAGAGTGCTTACTAACAGACTCCTCTTCTCAAACTTAGTGCTACAGACTGAAGGTGGAGGGACCATTTTTGTTTTTAAGAACATGGTTAGAAACTCCATTCATGGCTTAACTCAAGCTGTTATCACAAAGAACCTTTTGGGCTACATGAGCAGCATGGGTGGAAGTTGTGACTAGCCAACTGTAACGTGGTTCCACTTCTCCAACAAGTTGCACCATTCTTAGAGGCGAGATTCCACAGGGTGTAGAGGTGAGCCCAAAGCTAATATTCTCTGCTTGCTTAGGCCCTTTGCTAGTACTGTTGGAACCAGTGGTAACAAGAGAAGAGGAAAGCCTGATCATGGAGAGGAAGCATGACACAGGGATCTGTGGGACTGGCCAGGAAAGAAGCAACTATGATAATTCTGCTGTCATGAGGCCTGTGAAGTGGTTTTTTTTTTTTTCCCCTGTGGCACAAGACATTCTGTGTGAAAAGGTCCTAGGAGGAAGTAGAATCGATGACATATCATCCAGTAATGGTATTAGGCCAAAATCTGGCCAAAAATAAACAGCCAGTCTAATATCATGACTCTCTACTCATTTCAAGCTTAGGACAATCCATTAGACTAAACTGCTTTGTATGTTGCTTGCATATTCATAATTTTGGGTATAATGTCCTTCTGCTGCTTCCTTGATTTTGATAGGCACTTGGGGTAATAGACATCATCAGGATCTCTTAGCAATGAAAAATATTGCTCCAGCACAGTTTAGGACTCTTAAAAAATGAATGTTATGTGGACCCCAATTTCAACTTCAGAGGCAATTCTAAAGTTAGAGTGTAATATATTCAAATAAGAATATGCCTGGGATGTTGAGAATTGCAAACAATCTTGTTAAACCACAGTGAAAAATTGCATGATATAGGTGATTGTCTATATATTACTTTAAATTCCTTTTTCATCAAGTGATTGGAGTCATGCAAAATAACATTATTAAAGCACTATACTTTGAAAGACATGGAGTTCATTGTGCTTTTCATTTGTTTATGCTCTAAGAATGAATAAAATGTGTGTGGCTTTTTGTCTTGTGCATTGTTCTAACTTAGAAATAGAATAACTTAGAAATGGAATAACAAGTTGAAGTTTTTTCCTTCTTTTGCTAGAAGGCTTTTTAGACAGTTCAGGCCTTCTGTAGATCACTATACATGTTGCTTAATTTCAGAGTTAGTCCAGAGAAGCTGTCTTAATTTATTTGAAATCTCCTCTGAGATTAGATCAATTTGCTTAGCCTAGTCTCTTTCCTGTCAAAAAATATTCTTTTCATTCTCAAAACCTTTAAAGCATAGGAGTTGGCTGTGCTTGGTATATCATCAAGGACATAATACAGTGCTTAACAGAATTAGCTTGTTTGTGGATTTTCAGACATGGTGGTGGATTGCTTAGTATTATGTGTGATTTATGTTTACCTATTGGTAAATTTGCTATCTGCCACTGTCTTGCAAGTATTCTTCAGTGGATGGTCAGTTTGATATGTATGCCTCTTCAAATAATACTTCTTTTGTATCAGAAATGTCCTACAATATTATTTGCATTTCTAGAGGGACTTAGAGTAGCAAGAGGAACATGAAGTTATACAGGGACATTTCTGCTTTAGTTGAACCGTGGAAAAAAAATGGAGCATGTCAGTTGAAATGTGGACTTTAAGCACTACCCTGAAGCTTCAAAAAAAAGGGGGTAAAACAGCAGGAAACTACTTTCCATGAAGAAAGGGTCATAACTTTGAAAGACTTTTGAGATGTATTTTGTGCAACTGTATTGCAATTTGCAGGAATCCTGCAAAGATCGAGCCTCAGCTGAAGCATTCTCAATCGCTAGAAAAAATCTGGGTGCAGGTAAGGGCAGTGATAATGACTGAAAACTCGGTCTGCAGTGAAACTAAGACTGCATTCACTATGTGAAATTGTTTTTTTTTTTTTTTTTAGAATACTATATAATATATGGCATGGAGTGAATGAATTTTTTAGTAGCTAGAGGACTTCCTATATGAACCACAGAACGAAAATCAAATTACTTCAGCAGAAAGGCAATCTTAGGAGCTCAGTTTTCTTTGTTATCTTTCATGTAATTAGTACACACTCAGAAAGATTCATTAGAGAATCTTTCACTTTGAAATTCTCAACTTCCAAATATTTTTGGTGCTTCCATTGTTTTACTTCTTTTCATTACACTCTTTTGATAGGCTCATTTGTTGTATTTTCCCTTGTTCACATAATTAAATTTCTCCTAGCAAAACCTTTTTGGATCTTTAAAGAAAACATAACAGAAGAAAGTCTACTTAAGAATTTTGTTTGTTTTCTGAAAATATGTAGCCATGATTTCAATGTACTGTCCATAGTATAGCAAGTTCCCTCTAAAAAAGGGCACCTAAAATGGATTCTCAAACTTGTGCTAGGGTACCTAAACATGCAATCTGCATCTGGCATTTCTGCTGAAGTTGTGATATACTACATGTTTCTGAACTCCAACACTCTTGGTCAGTGCTGCAACAATTTGACTTTCCATCAAACTGTTGGTACTTGTGTTCTGTTTTGGGATGTTGTTCAGAAGAGCCATGTATTCCCCAAGCTAGAGTTTGGTTGGGTTTTAGATGGGACAAACTGCACCTGCAGATTGTTGAAAATCACCTTGAAAATAGTTGATTAATCTTAATATATTCTTAATATGTGGTATTTAATAATTATTTCTGGTTTTTAGGTAAATTATATGTAAATGTGTAAAACATCTGGACTTTACAAATATAATTTATTCTTGCATCTTTCTTCAAGTAACCCTTTTAAGATTTCTTCTCTCTTTTAAAGCGTTTCTCTTGGGCAGTTTCAATGGTCCCAAAGTTATTGCTCTCTAAAGATCTTGGTTCAACGTTTCATCAGCTGAAACACATCCAAATGTGTTTTTATGTGTAGCTCTTCTGAAATGATGTGTTGGGACATCCATGGTTTATCTCTGCTCCTTGTAGACTGTTTCATTAATGACTTCTCAGACTAGACTTGGATTCATATGTTTAGTAAAATATACATATATTCCTTAAATATTTTTCCAAAATAACAATGTAAGGAAATTATGTGCAGCCTTTGCTTTTATGTATTCAAAAAAGGATTGATTTAAGTATTTCTGATAAGTTTCATTTTTAAAAGTTGTAGGATAAATATCATGTTATTAAGCATGCATTTGATCTTGTTGACATCTGATATATTTGTTGTTTTTAAATTCTGGAAATAACAGGACGTACTTGCATGGAACTGCATTTTCTCCTCCTCATTTATTGATACTTATGTACTTTCTTCCTTGCTTTTCTATATAGGCTAGTAAATCACTTCCACAGCAGGATTAGAGAAGTTTCCTAAGATATCATGTGGTTATTTACACCTGCTTTTCCTGTTTTGCAGAATTTTCTAGTACTATGAAACTTTTCTTCTGCCTAATTTCTGTCTGAATCCTAGATTTCATACTTTTTTGCTGCTGTGCTCTACAAATATTTCAAGCACATTAGGCATTCTGAGTGTCTCTTGTAAGGAAATTGGAAACAGCAACCTTTTATTTGTTAAACATTTCTTCCCTGAACATTCTAAAGGCGACCTTACTAAGCCATCCCCTTATATCTACCTTTATGGCATGATATCATACCACTGAATTTAGTAAAATTTTGTCACTGAAAAAAATGCTGAAAAAAATGAAGCTTTTAAATTATAAAGGATACCATCCCGTGCAATGAACTTCTGGAAGACAGAAAGAGGACAATGATCATGCTTTTGATAGTATATTATGTCCTATGTTGTCTTCTCAGCTCGTAAGGGAGGAAAAAAAAAGCTAAAACATATTGTGAAAACTTTGTATGCAATCCTTTATTAATATACTTGACTTGCATATTACTTGTTCGTGTGGCCTAATTTAACTTTTACGTATGTATCTGTTTCCACAAAAGCAGAACCTTTTTCGTGAGTTATCTTTTGAGCTCCTGCAGTTAAATTTTAACCAGTATGCCCTCTGTGAAACAATTGGATCTAGCCTTAAAAAAACAATTTTTAACCTGGGTCAACACAAAGCAGGAAGTGTGTACTTTGTGCTGCTGCTGCTGTTTTTTACTTATTTAAGGACCTTTTATCATAAAAATAACATTATTTTTAAAAAAGTAGACTATTTTTATAAAATGTGTTATGATTCATATTTGCTTTCATTAAATCATCGTGGTCCTTCAATAGGGTGGGCTGGATTAAAGAAAAGAGCATCATCAATTCTGTATTGTCTTTATTATTCATACAGAAATATATGGCATTTATCATATGATTTCCAGTATGCAAGGTTTGGGGTTTGTTTATTAATTCCTAGACAGCTACTGTATTAAGATAGCGAATCTATAAATATACACAATTTAATTCTAAGAGGCTTTTAGATTTTTATATATTTGTCATCACAAAACAACAAATAAGTCAATGCTGACCCACTGACAAATGTAAATATGTGTTTAGCATTGGTATTGTACTCATGTTCCATGTACTAGGCTAAACTTAGCTAGCTGTCTTTGATCTCTCCAGAAAAATCACATACTTAGGCAGGACCTAAGAAACAAGCTGTTTCCTGAGGTGCATAGTATGATAATGAAAGACAATAAATCAAAATTGGTCCCAAATTGAAACACTGGAGATTCTGACTAGATATAAGAAAAAGAAAAAAAGAAAAAAAATCCCCACAAGGACAGTCAAAAATTGTAACATGTGTCCAAAGACCATGTGTATTGTCTATTCTTGGAAGTTTTCTAGAGCTGAATAAACCAAGTCCAAAACAATAGACATGATCTTGTAGCTTTGACCCTACCTCGAGGAGGTAAAACTAAGTCTTGAGATCCCTTACCACTAAATGATGGTACAATTCTGTGAAACAGACAGACATTTTAAGGTACATGATATGGAAATAGTTTGTTAACTAGTCGAATCACAGAAACCTATGTTTCTTTGCTATTTATTAGAGATCCTTTTGGTCTTATTGCAAAGATGTTCATGATTATGGCATAGCTGTTTCTCAATAGTTGTAGATGTATAATTTCTCCCTCCCCAGTTTCACAAATAGCCAATAAAATCTGCCTGCTCTGTGGCTGTCTTGCACTGGAAAACTTTTTTTCATAGATTCAGAGATGCCAGCTCAGTTCATTGTTCTTTAGAAATGAGGCAGAAGAAATCTGAAGTGCATCAGAAACAATACCATATGCAGTGCATATGCAGCCATATACAAGGACAGTGGAGATCTTCAACTCTGCATGAAGGATTGCTTAATGCTCCTCCATTCTCATTTCTAAAGGTTAGCAAAGCTCATCAGCTGAAGTAGTTAACAAATGCATATTACTGGACGATATGGTTTATTTCAATTCAAAACATTATTCTGTTGTGCTGTGAAAAGGATACTGGCTGCCAAACAGATGGAAAATGAGAATAAAGAGGTGAGGAGGACAACTGCTGTATCTCTGACAGTGGACAGTTACACTTATTTCATGTGAATATAGGGAGAATCTTATAGTTGAGCCAATGTTCCTTCCTGAACATCCTAATAGATATTCTGTGTGGTAAGGATTTAAGCATGATATCTTGTGAAATTTCCACTTGTGTAAATGAAACCAGCACTGCAACCATTATCTCTCTTATGGAAAGATTTATATATATATTTACTGTTGTAACTCCTTTTGTGTCAAAAATTTCTACCAGGTAAACCCACAAAAGTCATTCCCTCATCTTTTTTATTCCATTTATTTTCTCCTATTTCTCTGTGACTCTCACCATTTTTCCAAATCTGTTCTGCCCTGTTCTTCACTGTATAAAAAGCCTGTTTTGTATTTTTCAGCTAGAACTTGTAAATGAATTTCACACTATCATATTTCTTTTCAGAGATGGGTAACTACTACTGAGTAGCATATGCCAAAACACCAAATCCATCATTTTTAAATGTTCCAAAGCAAAATTTAAACTTGTTTTATACTTAATTGTTTGATTGCTCGGCATAAAATTTTATTTTCTTGGTTTTTAATTTTTCTTTAAATATTCAGGATAATCTGAGTGTTTGACATCTTGCTGAGATGGGAGCAACCATCTCTTGGGTTAAGAAACTCAGATGGCATTTTGTTTAGTCCTGCTCAAGTAAGACTGATTAAAAAAGAAAAAGCGTGATAATCTACTCTTTTCCTTTTGCAGTGATAATTCAGTAGAGTTAAACTGCAGCTTCAGTGCCTTTTTCGAAATTGAAAGAAATAGCGTAAGCTGAAAATAGTCAAATATTTTGTGGACCTGGATTTTTCTGACTGCATATAGTAGCTTCAGCAGCACCTCTTTTATTGGTTCCTTTAAGGATGTACAGACACAAGTGAAATCATGAACATTAGTTACAGAAATCTTTATGAATGCTTGTTGCATTGGCATAGGAACATTTTTCGAGAAATAACAGAAATCACATTGGTGGTTTCTATAGTTCATTCTGTAAGAAAGACATGAGTATGCACTGTCTTCAACATAAAACAACAATATAGAGTTGTTCAAAATTAAAACGTTTCTGACAGTGAGTGATAAAGATTGTTTTTCAAGGACAGGGATAAAAAACCTGTTTCTCGAAAAGGAACTCAACTATTTACTAAAAACATATAATTTATAATACTGATATCCTGAAAAGAATAATATTTAAGTATTTTGGTAAGGGGCTACTTAATCTTACTTTTAAAAGTTCCGAGACATTCTAAGTCTGATGACAAATTGTATGAAAAATTAAAAGTTTTGCTATTTCTAAAATTATTTGTTTTCTCTACTAAAATACCTGATGAGGAGTAACAGGCAGCTGGTACAGTTCTCAGTTAATGGGTATTACTATTACTACTGTAATAGAATCACATTTTATTCTGGCTTTAACTCCTGGAATGTTCATGAAGTTGTGCCTTTCCAAGCAAAACAATTTTGAGTTGGGGAAAAAAAAAAGTTTTTTAAACTGTAAAGTCATGCAAAATTAGAGTGGCATTTGTTTCTGAGATTTCTTTTGCCTGACCATTTGTGGGAGAAAAATAGTACAGTGGTTTTTCCTATTACTTGCTGTAACTGAGAACTACAATACACTGGGTTATCAGGTGGGAAAATGAATGGGGAGAAACAGAGGACAGAGGACAAAGCAGAAATGCTTGAGTGATTCACATACAAATAGTACTATCGAGATAACTAGCCTTGCAAAGTAGTCCTGAAAGCAATGAAGCTACATTCATAGAGTGTTGCTCCTGAGATAGCAAGCCCGGTCAGACCCAAGGCAGCTCAGGATGGCACTAGACTTTTATGCCCCTCTTGCATGATTATTCTAAAATCCAGATAAACATATTCTAAAATCCAGATAAACAGACAACAATAACTACTTTAGTATCTGCTACTAGTCTTAGGCACCCTGAAAATATTGAAAATAGGTTTAATAAATACATATAGGATTTTTTTTTTTTAAATTATCTCTTAGTTTTTTGAAGATTCACTTTTGTTGTATTCAAGGAAAACTGATATTCCCCTGCAGTCCCATTTTTGCAGAAGATGGTCATCGATGAGAATGGCAAGTAAGTTATGGTTTATAAATGAAATAATGAGGATCTACCAAACTATCAAACATTTTCCATCAGCTGCTTCCAGAATTTCCATGAGCAGCTCAGAACTGCCAATAGCAACCAAACAGTGAACTCAAATCATAGAAAAGGTCAGAAAAGGCCTTCAAGTCCAACCATAAGTCCTTCAGCACCATGACTGCTAAAGCATGATGCTAATTGCCTCTTCTATACATTTCTTGAACACTGTCAGGGATGGTGACTCCACCACTTCCCTAGGCAGCCTGTTCCAATGCTTGACAACTCTTTCCATGTAGAAATTTTTCCTAATATCTAGCATGAACCTCTCCTGTTAGGAGACTTTTTTTTCTTTTTTTTTTTTAACCTTGTACTTTTCATGAACTGCTATGGCTTGATCCCCTGATTCCTGATCTCTTCTCCTGCTAACACGTTGCTGTCCTATCTGAATGGAGATGGTAGCTTGTTGTCTTGTATTTGTGTTATCTCAACAGGGCATCCTTTTCAGGACTTCACTGTGTATGTTCTCCCTTTCTAAGAACAGAAGGACACTGTGATAAGTGTTTGCTACTATGTTCTCTATGAAATCTCTACTGAAGCTATTACAGAGAGCAGCTCTTAATAATAGGAGTGAGGAGTGAACCAGGGATAGGAAGGAGAGACAAGTTCCTGTCTTTTTCTTCAGTAGAAGAGTGTGTGGGCACTGCCTGCCCCCTCACCATATGGATGCCTGTGGAGTCCTTTCTGGAACAGCTGTTACCTCTTCATCTAGTACAAAGAATCCAACAAGAAGTATTCAGAGCAGCTAGAAGGCCTTCTTTTCTGCCCCCTACCCCATGAGTTAGCATATTCTTTCTTTCATTAGTTTCATAAATCTGCCTACTGTTTCTTACTATATGGTTAATTTCCACAGCTAAATCCAAGAGAAATAACCTCTCTAGGTTGTATAGGATATAGTGTCCATACACTTTTGACTTTATCCGAATAAGACAATTTTTTTGTCCTGATGAACAGACAGAAAGTCAAGAAAAGGAAAATGATTTTATAGAAGAAAGAGGAAAGCTGATTTTAACTCTTTTTTTTTCATATAAATGCGCGCAAGCAAGGCACCTTGCTTTGGCTTGTTTTTCCTTGCAAGATACTGTAGGGATTTTTTCACTCAAAGAACCTAGAAAGTTCTATGTGATTAGGCATCTTACATCTCCAATTTCCAAAATTCTGGACGGGCAAGCTGTTTTTCTTCTTACAGCCCACTTTCTAGCTCTCCTACCATAGAGATAGTAACAAGTAGTAACTACCAAAGTAGATAGTAACTAGTGCTTCTCTCACTCTTTTACCTAAGGCTCCCATTCTCAGCTGTGCCAGAAAATGCCCATGTCCAGCATCTAATTCCATTCAATTCCTCAAGAAACAGTTTTCCCACTCTTTGATGCTCTACTCCTTTTCTGTTTAATAAATTCTTCTCTACATGTGTTTCATTCTTTTTCTACCATCTCTTCCCCACTTGACCAGCTGTTGGGACTTTGAATCTCTAGATCAACATAGGGCTCTATCCCTTCGTTATCCTGCTTCTAATTCTGACTAGTCCCACCTCAACAGAACAAGATGCAAGATACATGGTAACAGTAACTGTAATAACATACCGCAGAGGGAAATTACTGCTATCACTTCGAACTAGTACTTGGCTTGTTTCCAGGGGAAAACAAATAACAACAAAAATGGTATATTTAAAGGTTATTGAGATTTTTTTTCCTCTGGTACATTGCCTGCATACTACTTATGCCTTCTTGCATTATGAGACAGTCATTTAGTCCAACACCACTGCTAAATCAGGGTCACAGCTGCAGCATGTTGTTTAGGTCCCTACCCAGATGGCTTTTGAATAACTGCAAGGAAGGAGACTTCACAACGTCTTTGGGCAATCTGTTCCAGTAGATGAGGGGAGAGCAGTGACTTCAATAAGGCTTTTGACCCTGTCTCCCATAATATCCTTCTCGGCATCCTCAGGAACTGCAGAATATGTGAGTGGACAGTGAGGTGGATTGAAAGCTGGATGAATGTCAGGGCTCAGGTAGTTGTGATCAGTGATTCAAAGTCCTGTTGGAGGCCTGTAGTGTGCTCCAGGGATAAACGCTGGATCCAGTATTGTTCACCTTACTCATTGATGACCTGGTTGAAAAGACAGAGTGCACCCTCAGCAGTCTGATGATGACACAGAACTGAAAGGGGTGGTTGATATCCCAGAGGACTCTTCTGCCATTCAGAAGGACCTGAACAAGCTGGAAAGTTGGGCAGAGTAGAACCTCATGAAGTTCAAAAAAGACAAGTGCAAGTTCTTGCACCCAGGGAGGAATAACCTCATGCACGAGTATAGGTTAAGAGTTGACCTGCTGGAGGATCTTGGAGCCCTGGTGGCCAAGAAATTAACCATGCATCAGCAATGTACCTTTTTGGCTAAGAAGCCCAGTGGTACTCTGGGTTACATAAAGAAGTGCATTACCAGCAGGTCAAGGAAGGTAATCCTTTCCCTCTCCGCAACACTGTTTCTGGTCTCATCAATAGAAGAGGTACCTGGAGCTACTGGGGTGTGTCCAGCGGAGAGCTATGATTATGATTAAGCGATTGAAGCATTCCTCGTATGAGGAAAGGCTGAAAGAACTGGACCTGTTCAGCATAGAGAAGAGAAAACTGAGCGGGGATCTAATCTGAAGGGAGAGCATAAAGAGGACGAGGCCAGACTTTTTTCAGTGGTGTCCAGTGGCATGAAGATAGCATGATGCAGCAGACATGGAATACAAGAAGCTTTATATGAACATGAGGAAAAATTTTGTTGTGAGAGTGAATGGAAAAGGTTGCCCAGAGAAGGTGTGGAGTCTCCATCTTCAGAGATATTGAAAAGCCATCTGGATAGTAACCTGTTTGAGCCTGGGAGTTGGACTAGGTCTTCTCCAGACATCCTTTCCAACCGCAGCTGTTCTGTGAACATTCTTGAAGGATAAGGACTGTAAACACAGTCCTACAAACAGTGCTTTGCTGCTTTATATTTGTATAACTGGTAGAATTTTTTTTCTTTTAGTCTTATAAAAAAAAACTGAAATGAGAAATCTTTCCAAATTAGTGAGAAATCTCTACCAGAGCTAATAGTTCCGTCTGCTCTTTCTAGACTCCTTTCCACCAGATCTGTGAATGGATTTGTCTTTCAATCTTGTTCTGCACTCCCTCATAATACAGTAAGAGACGAAGCCAGCTGGTGACATGAAGATAATATATTGATAAAGACTGTTAGGTCTCATATAGTAATCACCCTTCGCTTCCCCTTATTCTGCCACTTGAACTTTTTGTGATATTTTCAGTACTGAGAAGGTGTCTGTGGGAAGCATGCATTTTGTGAAATAGTTGGGCAGCCTTCCCTGTGCCATAGTTTTCTGGAGGAACAAGAAAGTGCCCAGGTGAGCCACTTCTTCTCTTGTTCTCTATATTTATTTTTTGTATATTTACATTTCTGCTTTGGCAATTAAACTGCTGGACTTTTCTTATTACTATACTGTAATCAGATCTTTCCCATGTAAGTTTTTTGTTTTGTTTTGTTTTGTTTTTTTGCTTAAGAACTGATTACCAGTAAGCAAGCCTCCACATTTTAATGTATTTTTCCCTAAGAAAGTGTAGGAATAAAATTCACCCCAAAATTCTTGTCACTATCTCAGTCAAGCAGAGAGATATTCCATGATCTTTTAATGCCCTGCTATGTCCCAACTCACTTCCAAATCATATATGGGCACAAATAGTCCCAGTGTTACTTGTATTCCATACATCTACTGGGAGTACTGTTTAAGTCTCTGCTATTCTTGATCCTTCTCTCCTTACCATGTTAGGATTTGCTTTCAGAAGCTCTCCACTCTTCTCTGTTTTCCTTTCTGTTTCTTCCCCTGCCTTGGCTTTCTTGGCTCTTGTTCTCCCCCTTCTCCACTTTTTTCATCCCCCATCACATACATAATCCAGGGATGAAGCACTTTTCTGTGATGTCTTTGATATTTTTAACTGTCAGAAGTCCTTCAGAAAGTAATTCTCTGACCTCCCAAGTGGAACTTGTCCCCAGCGAATAAATAGGGAAGAGGGCTCTGCACTAGAGTGGAACTGAGGAAAAGTGGGTCAGCATCTCTGAGATGAGCTGTGCCCAGCTGAGCCGTACTGGCACTTTGACACCATGCCAAGATAAAAAAAAAATAAAAAAGAAGAAGAAGAAAAAAAAAGATAAACTGAGAGAAAAGCACTTGCCCAGTCCCTAGTCTGCCTTCCCCTTTCATACTAACCTTGACATAATGGGAAGTGGCAGCTAGCTTTGCCCCCTGAGGTGCTAGCACTGCAACCTTTTGTCCTTGCATTGAAAATTGTGATTCAGTAAAAGCTAAATCTGTGCTTTCTTGGAAGGTACTGGTGCTGGGGGAACAATCAAATCATGCTATCCTCAGTGACCAGAGCCATGGCTTAACTGGTGCTGGTGTTTGTGTGAGGTTGTTCTGCAAGCATGCAGTGCTGGAAAAACTGTTCCTATTCAAACACTCTCTGGGATGGTCCCAGGACAGTGAGGTTCTCCAGAGGAGTCCATACTAGTTCTGGTGAGAAAGGTATGCTCCTTCCAGCTTCAGTGTGACATGACTGTCACCAGTGAGCACAGAACAGAGATCTTAGGGCCACAGAAAGTGAATAGGATACCATGATCTGTATTAAGAAGGGAATGCAAGGCAAACAAGAACTGAAAAATTCCACTATGAGGTGAGGTGAAATAAGGGATCCTGCAGAAACAGCTGGACTCTTCATGCATGCATGTGTGTGTGTATAAAGGTAGCTCTAGGCTCATTGTAACTGCTGTACTAGAAGGAGATAGCTATTAAATATTTAAATTGCAGTGGATTTTTTTCTCCTATTTCCTTCAAGCTTAACCTTTGATATCTTATTTATGGAGTGAATGGATCAAGGTAATTCCAGAAAACGCTCCATTTCATGGAAACAATTCTTTTTTGTCAACTGTGGGCTAGTCATGCAGTGAAATACTAGATCTCATGTAATTTTGAAAAGGGATAGAGGTGCCCATGCACATAATTGTCTCCCTGACTGGACGCAGAGACAGTATCCCTTCAGCAAGGGTCTGTGTTTAGGTAGAGGCAGAAAGTATGTGTTAGCTGCTGTCCCTTTCTGTGAACACTGTACTTTAGCTACACAAAGACCAGTACGGTCAATCCTGCCTTCCTCATCAAGGTTGAAAGTGAAAAATATAAAAAATGCAGCTAGAAATTTTAAGTCATGTTTTTTTTTCATTTGGAAGGTGTTGAAGATGGCACCACTGTGAAATGTTCAGTCTCTTAAAATGGCTTTGCTGTGCTATGTGTGGTGTGCAGTATAACTCCATTTTGGTGTTTTCCCTCTGAACTGTAGGAAGAAGACATTCAGGGGAGGGGGCAGAAGTGAAAGTTTCAAACCCTGATCCTTTCTCTGTTTGCCACCCCTTCTGGAAATACCAGCATGACCTCATAGGCTCAGGTAGAACAGAGCAGTAATTAACTTGTGTCACAAAACAATAGAAAAATAATTGGTTTGAGGAGATCTCTCATGCTAAGAGAGATTGCTCTGGATTCCAGTTTCCACTTCTGCCTTATGAGCTGAACTGGCCAGGTGGGTCTCTGGCCTATCGTTTTTCTCTTTGACTCCCTTAAATTCCTTTTCCAGGTATCCTTCAGAGAGGATTTGCCATTCCCTTTTTATTTGGCTTCTGAGACTGGAAATGAAATGTAGTATAGCAGCAAGACCTTTCCCTTTTCCTTGTACTTCTACAACCAGATATATGCAGTGAAATTTTTGGCAGTGGTGCAGCCAGGACCACAAGATCTAGACAATTTGATTTGCTCATGCCTAGGATAAAGTTCCAAGTGTGGCAGTTGTGGATGTATGAAAAATCTGTGTTCACAGTGCTCCACAGAGGGCCACAGTCTTCTTTCTGATTTAGCATTAAACAGCAAAAATACTGACTTAGAACTTGCCCAACTTATACAAAATGTATTTCTTTTCTCCTAAGGTCTCATTTAATGTAAACACCACAGATACCGGATCTCTGGTGTCTCTATTCACTTAATATGTGAAGACTATAGAATCATAGAATCACAGAATGCCTAAGGTTGGAAGGGACCTCTAGAGGTCATCTAGTCCAACCCCCCTGCACATGCACGGCCACCTAGAGCTTGCGGCACAGGGCTGCATCCAAGCGGGTCTTGAAGATCTCCAGAGAAGGAGACTCCACAACCTCTCTGGGCAGCCTGTTCCAGTGCTCTGTCACCCTCACTGTCAAAAAATGTTTCCTTAAGTTCCTGTGGAACTTTTGGTGTTTAAGTTTGTGGCCATTTCCTCTTGTTCTGTCAGTGGCCACTACTGAAAAGAGGCCAGCCCCATCCTCCTCACTGCCTCCCTTGAGGTACTTATGCACACTGATCAGATCCCCTCTCAGCCTTCTCTTCTCCAGGCTGAACAAGCCCAGCTCCCTCAACCGCTCCTCACAGGGCAGATGTTCCAGGCTCCTGATCATCCTCGTGTCCCTGCACTGGACTCTCTCCAGCAGCTCCACAGCCTTCTTGTACTGTGGAGCCCAGAGCTGGACACAGTACTCCAGATGTGGCCTCACCAGGGCTGAGTAGAGGGGTAGAATCACCTCCCTCGACCTGCTGGAGATGCTCCTCTTAATGCACCCCAGGATCCCATTGGCTTTCTTGGCCACGAGGGCACACTGCTGTCTCATGGTCAACCTGTCGTGCACCATGATGCCCAGGTCCTTCTCAGCAGAGTTGCTCTCCAGTAGATCGGTCCCCAGCCTGTACTGATATCTAGGGTTGTTTCTGCCCGGATGCAGGACTGTGCACTTGGTCTTGTTGAATTTTATGAGGTTTCTCTCCGCCCAGTTGTCCAGTCTGTCCAGGTCCCTCTGGATGGCAGTGCAGCCCTCTGGAGTATCCGCTACTCCTCCCAGCTTCATATCATCTGCAAACTTGCTGAGGGAGCACTCTGTGCCTTCATCCAGGTCATTGATGAATAAATTGAACAGGACTGGACCGAGGACTGACCCCTGGGGGACACCGCTCAACAAAGGGCAAAATCTCCACTATTTGTGCTTTGCAAGATGAGACTTGGTTCTGTGCAGCAAACAAAACCTAGGATAATGGGCAGGATGCAGGCCTGGGTTTAGGAGGTCTCTGGGATACCTTCAGTGTTTTTGCCTCTCACATTGTAGACTGGGAATGATACTACAGATTTAAAAGGTTTTGAAATAAATATGGAAAAACTGCCAAAAATTGTCTTTGCTGTGAAACATCTGTCTATACTGGTGATGGTTTCTTTAGAAAGTGTTCAAACATTAATGGCATCACCTGAACAAATTTCTAGAGACAGATGGAGATTTTCATCTAGATTAAATAAAAGGGGCTCTTTTTGGCTTACTTTACCTGAGTCTCCTCATTCTATCCTCAGTACTGAGCAAACATGTCTGAAGAGAGGATCATAGCTCCTTTTCAAGTAAGTGTGAGAACAGAAAGAGTTGTTTCTGGTTATTCCCAAATTACTGTCTTAATCTTAAGGATCAGTCTGAGATGGTTTTAGTGACATAATAGCTGTCTCCTGTTTCACTTAAAATACCAGAAACAAGCAAACAAACAGTGAACAAAGAAAATCTAGAAAACGTACACTTCCCCCTCCTTTTTTTTTCTTCCCTTGCTCTTCCCCTGTTTCTCCCCTGACATTTTGGTTGTGAAAGTAGCTTTAGCTCTGAAGTGAATCTTATTGAGTTAATGGTCACCTAAAGCTGGAAAGAAAAACAAAACAAACAAACAACAACAACAATAAAAACACAGTTCTGAAAGGTGTTGACTGCCCATTTTAAGTCAGTGCTATCTCAGAAACACAGGTGGACATAAATTCCACCTCCCCTCCCAAAAGACAAGATACATATTAATGACATTGGGTTTGTTGGTGAAAAGGGGCTCTTCTCGCTTTTTTTTTTCAACTTGACTCTTAACTGCAGAGGGATTCTGGCTGCTTATAGATCAGCCTGTGTGTCTGCTTCACACACTACTTATGGGCTGAAGCATTTCTCTGCCTTTTATTTTAGAAAGCTGCTGCATGAGTAAGAACTTTAAGGATAAAATGTCACCTACTAATTGAAAGGCTTTCTCAGAACCCTATGCTCTAGTATATAGAATCAGTCTTCTTATCCAAAAATTTGAATAGTCATTTGTTTTCTTGGTGGCATTGCTTTTCAGTTTAAATAACAGATTCCTGCTTCACTAGATTACATTTCCAGGATTGCATTCAGGAACAAATGCTGCCTCAGAGACTAGGAGAGGAGGCAGGTATCAGGAAACCACATAGCTGTAGTTTCATGAAAAGCATGCCACACTGTGCAGTTTCAGGGGAGGCAGTGATTAATCTGTCTTTGCCTGTATGAGACAGCTATTAATATCGAATGCACTGTGCAGGCACAGTGCATGGATGCAGAAATTAGATTTAGTCAGGCAAATCCAGAAGAATAATTTCAAGTATTTGTTCTCTTATATTTGCTACGTGGGCACATTTTCCAAAGTGTTGTCTCTGTACCGTTCCACAACATCTGTGGTATGAGCAGATAGCATTAGCAGACAGCATATTCCCAAACATAAATCTGTATTCTTGCTGCATTGGTTGGTCGATTTTGTTGTTGTTGTTGTTAGTGGTTGTTGCGTGTTTCTGCTAATTTGGTGTGATTGTCCACAGCACTAATGAAATCTTGCATGACCTTTTAAGCAATACACATCCTCTGCCTCAGATAAACTGGCTTTCTTCACTGAGAGAGTGGTGCTATCAGCATATTCATTTCCACATGATTAGTAGCCTAGGGTTGAATCTACCTAAATTATTATTTGTCAAGCAAACATGTTTTTATACCATGGGGAAAAAGTCTGTTTCCTCTAAAAAAAATCTGTTTAACATCACACAAATTACAGGTATTGTGATCATCTGCCCATTTGTGTGCTACTGTGGCTATCAGCAAGGTCATCAACCAACCTGATGGGAGGCTCTAGGATTGAATGAAGAAACAGAACCGTTCTCCAGTGTCTACTCGGTCAAGCAGAATGAAAGTGTCATTAGTTCCAGGTGTTGGCAAAAGCTTGAGAAGGTCTCTGATGCAAGAAAAAAAATAGGTGCGATAAAATGTCATGAAGGAAGTAAACATATTCACATTCAGTTCAGTATTTTCATGTTTAATACTAAAAATAAAGGAGATGATTGAAAAGGTGGTAAATTTTGAACATGTTACTCTCTGCAGTGTTTCTTCTGAGAACTACTCATTCATAATATTCCTAGTTTCAGTGCATTTACCAAGAAACATGAGAAGGATATTCTAGATCTGTAGCTGTTAAAAGAGTGTCAAATTTGAGAATGAAAAGGATATAATTAAAAAAAAAAGTGGAAAAAATCTTGTGTTTTTTTTTATTGTTTTCTGTTTGTTTGTTTTCCTGTATAAGGTCTACTTTCCCTTTTCTTCCCATTTGCCAATATATAATAAGCTGGATGTAGTCTTTTTCTGAATGCTAGAAACAATCCTTGTCCTCCCATCTGATGACTATCCTTCATCATTATTCAAGTTTTTCTTATGATCTGACCTTTTTCAGAACTTCCAATCACAGCACATGTGGAGGTCACTACAGCCAGATTTTAGATGAGATTAATGGTCTGATGTGTGAGATGTGATTAAAGAGCTTGCTCCAGACTCTGCAGAACAAGCTAATGTTTCTCATATCTGAAATGAACACCAGAACAACTATTCTTTGTGAGAAATAGTTGCTTAGATGTTTTTTTTTGTTTGTTTGTTTTTTTTAATTTTTTTTTGTTCTTTCATAAAAACTAACAACTAAATAAGAGTCGCGGGCTTGATGAAGGAGTTTTAAGTAAGTGTCATGCAGGTCTGAACTGATTCGTTGATAATGATCCTTCTTTTCCTAAAATCCTTGAAACTGTGATAAATGTTATTCTATCATCAACTGACATTTTCCAAGTAAAACTCAGCTTGGGAAACAAAATACATAGTAATGTACAGTCTAGAGGAAGGGGTTGTGAGCAAAAGTGTCAGAATGTTGAGTCTGAAAGTCTGTGCAGAACTTTCAGAGTTGTCAGTGAACAGATATGAACACATACAAGAAGGGTAGATAAGCAAGCTACTCTGTTTTTATGTCATTATATATTGTTCATTATATATTTGCAAAGGAATGATGAATCAATCGCTGCTCAGCTATGTGGTCATACATTTGAGTTAGAAATATATCCAAATAATTGTTTTTATCAGAAGTGGAAGCTTACCTTTCTTCACCAAAGCCTTCTTGCATTCTACCAGGTGGGTTAACTCTGCAGCTTTTGAAGTGTTTGTGTCACTTTGGTGAATTCATCACATACATATTTGTTACATATTAACATCTGTGTACAATATTGTTCTCTTAGACATTTCTCTTCAATGTGCAAGTGTGTAAGTTTTTGCTATTCCCACTGCATTGAGTTGCTTTGCTTAGGGTAATCACTAGAAGAGTTCTTCTCTTGAGTGGAACAGACAGCATTCCCATGCGTCTTCCAAAATCAGATAGATACTCATCTGGAGTCTTTCTTGGAAGACTCCCCAGAGTCTTGGCAGACTCTTCCCTGGAATTTTTCTACATAACTAAGCAAATGTCAGATGATGAATGAAATTTCACCTGAGCTTACTAGTCCATAAAGTCTAAAAGACCTGTATCTATTTATATAGAATTTCAGAAAACTTTAAATAATAATAATAATAGTAATAATAATAAAAACTTTATCTCATCCGAGTACTTGAGTGTAAGTTAAGAGCATGTTATGCAAGGTGAACACAGCACAGCATCCTTGCTGAAACTAGAAAGAGCCTTTCTCCCATATTGTTAATAGGATTTTTTTTCAGTGTGTATTTCATTAATTTTGTTTCCCCCTAGGATGCATTTTCATGATTCTTTAAGCATGCTCCATAGGTAGATTCCTATGCATTTGGAGATTTAATATGCTAATTCAAGAGACTTCTGTCTATATTGAGAAGTTTCTAGACCTAGGGGGAAACAACAGGACTGATGAGTCCTGCCTCTTCATGTTTTTTCAAAATCCGTCATGGTAGCTTCCATTAGCTTCATCAACGAAGTTGTCTAAGACAGCATAAAAAAAATCAAATTTTCTGCCTCTGCTGGGTGGGAGGAAGGAGATGTGGATAACATCTGTAAATGTTATGACTGATTTAACGTAAATCACATGACTGTGCTGCTTGCCTCCTTCAATACTAATGTTTTTGGATGAGTAATAAGAAGACAGATACTTCAGATTGACCAAGTTATTTCTCTGGACTGATCCTTTTCCATCTGCCAATGAATCAGTTTAAGCATCTTTTGTCATCTGTACAATAATAATAAATATATTGAAATTTTAACAGTATATCCCCTAGCCTTGAGCTGGTGCCATCTATACTGTCATAAAGCAACCAAACCTGTAATAGCTACTGTATGGAAGACCTTCTCCCAACAGCAGCAGCATGAACGAAATGCAAATAAGATCACATTCCTTGTGGAATTTGAATTAACGGGTTTCCTGCTCTTACCTGTCTCATTTTCTTTCCCTTAGCCTGCCCCCTTGGATCCTTTAAAGTATTTGTGGGAGATGACCCCTGCCAATTGTGCCCTGCTCACAGCCATGCCGCAGTGCCAGGCTCCAGTGAATGTGTGTGTCAGAACCGCTATTATCGATCTTCTTCGGACACTTCTGATGCTCCCTGCACTGGTAAGTATTTGGATAGAGTATCTGAAAGCACAGATGAGGGTCATTTATGATGAGAAATGCACTGCATGACACAGGGGTGTTTTGACTCATCCTTTCTCACAGTCCTTGAAGAATGAGAGTAAAACTTTCCTCTGTACTTCCAGCTAACTGCAGAATATATCCTCTTACTAAATGTAGATGAGAAGTCAGAAGTTCTCATGTGCTATTTACAGTGCTGATATATTGGTGGTGTTGTGTCTGAGAAACACTATGATGTTGCAATATCAAACACTCAAAACGAAAAAGGCCAAATTTAAGATAGCTCATGCAACCTTATTAAGTCCATTTTAAGGATGCATAAGAAACAACTTTTGATAAAAGAATAACATTAATTTTCTCACAAAATATTAATCTCATTTCATATACAGGGGAAACATATTTCACTAAAGTAGTTGACCAGTATTTTATTTTCTTTGTCATTGACAGTATGAAGAACTTATTTACTGCACAGAACTTAAAATCTTTGCTAATTTGTGTTTATGGAATATAATTAATTTTCTCATTGTCTTATCTTTGATTCTCATCAGTTATGATTTCTTCACAATAAACGTACTTTCTCAAAACCTTTATTGATCAAGAAGGAATAACTAACTCTAGAAAATGTAATAGAATAGGTAAAAACCTAGTTTAAGTAATACATTCAACATCACCTGTGAGCTTTGTGGAATTGACCAAGAAATAATCTACTTCTCAAAGCAACTTGCAGTCACATTATGGCTGCAAAGTTAGATGCTCAGGAATTCAGAAACATGATTTTTTAGCAATGCTGGAAATAAAGAGTCCCCAGGAAATTATAACTATTGAAAATACTCAACTGCTCCAGGAATGAAGTAAATTGCAGCCTGAGAGATCACCCACAAAGATCTCCACTTGCAATAATGGAGGATGTCATCCATTGCACTGATCAGCAGTAGGCAGAGAAAAGACTTTGCCTAGAGGTTTTACAGATACCTGCTGATATTAGAGGAATGGTGAGAATTAGGATTCTTGGGTTTTCTTTTTAGCCTCTGGAGGGAAGCGTCTGTTTCATGTTTCCAACTCCCCTTTGTGCTCGCTACTCTTTTGCCTTGTTTCCATGCCAAGGTATAGCAGTGCCACTGCTATACCTTTTTTTTTTACCTTTTATTAGTCACTTTCTAAACTTCCAGTATCTTGTCTCCTTCTCATCCCCATGCTATCTTTTTACCTCTCTGTCTAGTCCTCCTTCTCTTCATTGCCCATGGGCCAGTAGGGCAAGTGTTGCACACATAGAACAGGCAGTTTTCCTGCCCTCAGCTATTTCTCCTGATGCCACTGAGGAATCCGGCTGATCGCAGGAATAATCATAGGGAAGGTGCTGCTTAGCTTTTGCAATAGATGCAACAGACTTACTGAGATCTGAGAGAATTCAAGAATGCTAGCTGCCAGGTGAGAAGCTTTCAGATGTCTCCGCAGGGAAAAATCTTTACAGAGCTTGTGCAAAATTAAAACTTTGAAACGTTTGGAAATTCTCTAGCTATTGGCATTTCTTTAATGGAAAAAGCCATGCCCTGGAAACAAATGACCCTTCTTGTCCATTTTGTGTCTTTGAAATGAGGTAGTACAGTTGCTCTTCCATGTCTGTAATTCTGTTCAGTGTAGCAGAGTATGTTTTCCTAACCTTGTTCTGAAAAACAGATGGAGAAGAGTGAGAATGAGAAGCAGTAGCAACTTCTGTTCCTTTCCCCCTGCTTCATCTTCTCCTCCCTCAAACACTGTCCCATTCTTTTATAGGATTTTGATCTTTCATTCTGTCTTCTAGGCATTCCCTCAGCTCCCCGAGATCTTAGTTATGAAATTGTTGGCTCCAACGTGCTTCTGACCTGGCGCCTTCCCAAGGACCTGGGTGGCCGCAAGGATGTTTTCTTCAATGTTATCTGCAAAGTGTGCCCAGCTGGGTCTCCAGGACCATGTGTACGCTGTGGGGACAGTGTACAATTCGAACCACGCCAAGTGGGCCTAACGGAAAGTCGTGTGCAAGTCTCCAACCTGTTGGCCCGTGTGCAGTACACCTTTGAGATCCAGGCTGTCAACTTGGTGACTGAGTTGAGTTCAGAAGCACCCCACTATGCAACCATCAATGTTAGCACCAGCCAGTCAGGTGAGGAGACCCCTTTATCTGAGTCCATTTTTGACGCTTTTATGCTTTTTACTTTTGTCTTTCACATCCTGCAACTTGCCTTCTCGCTTGCATGTTGTGCCCTTTTTTGTCCTACCCTGACAGTTTCATGGTTTCAGCTCTGCTCTTCTTTGCTTTCCTTTGGATGGTCTTTGTTCTTTCCTGTCTTGGCAGAAAAACTGAGTTTAGCAGCCAATACGATAGTGCAGGGAAAGAATTGTTAAAACAAAAGGCTCCCTGGAGGAGGCAGCAATGGGAGATGTTCTGTGGACCAGACAAAGCATGTTGCTTCATTGTGTGAAACAGGACACACTATCATCAGAGCTGGGTGAGGGGGAGGGAGTTTGAGTATCAGCTTGCCACAGCTTTTAGAGAGAATTTCTTCATCATTTCATCTTCTCTTTCTCTTCTTTATCTTCTATTCTTTTTTGCGTTCTCATACTTCACTCATTCTTTATAGCCTTTTTTCCCCACTAACTCTACTTTTCTACCTTGTTTTTGCATTCTCTCAGTCACTTTGTTTTTTTGCATCTTCTCTTGTTCCTGTACAACATCTCCCATACTCTTTGTTTCAATTCAGACTGCGTGGCACTTTAACAAGTGGTATTGAGTGATTCATCAAATCTATCTATCTTTGCGTAAAGTAAGGAAGCAGAAGATGGCACATGCTAATACAGCACAGGTATTTTGGTCATAAATGGATATGAAAATTACAATTTTCATAATTGGTGGAGAGTTAGCCTGGAGTTTGGTAAAGGATCCAGAAGGAGAGTCAACATTACTGTTCTACTAAAGTGTCCCTGAGTTCTTCTACAAGATATGTATTTCCATATCCTCGTTGTTCTGATAAACAATCTTGTAATATTGTTCTCCCATCAATATGAAATAGGAATGTTTTTAGCTTTCACATGGCAGGAGTATTAGAAGTTGTCTTACAGTTTTAACAAAGATATTGTTATGCAGGTAGCTAGCAACTAAGTCACAGAAATGACTAGGTCCTAAAATACGAATGGTTTGCAGGACAGACAAGGGAGAGCTTAAAGGTTGAATAGCCTGTTAGATTGGGGGATGGGATACAGAAGGCTTGTATGTGGGGGGAAAAGGGAAAACAGGATCAAGTGAACTCTGAATTTCTGAAAGTTTTCTATACAAGAATTGTCTTACTTTGACAGGTAGAGAAAGCCGTGTGCCTATATGAGTACAATTCATCTAAATACCCACAATAAGAGAATGAGAATACATTATTCTTTATAAAAATATATAAAGAGCACACAATGCAGGGGAATTTTACATGGCTTTACTCAAGAGGATAGAATGAAGAGTAAAGTGATGAAAAGGAGAAAGATAGGTAACAACTTAAACTGAGCGATAGAAAACATCTCTAAACATTTACAGAAATATAAACATTTAACTCAAATCCCTAATTCGATTCCACAATGTAGTTGCAGAAACTGAAAAAGCAGACTTCAGAAAAGCTCAGGCAAAATGCTGTAAGATCAAATGTGAGATGAAACCTCAGATCTAGTCCAGCTCTAAAATTTGGATTCTGTACAGTGTAGGACTTTGGGAAGAAAGTAGAAAGAACAATGCTGTTTGATGACAGGGAAATGTTATGATTGGATCAGGATCCTTCTTTTTTTTCTATGCTATGGAAAGGGAGAGAACGCATATGCCAAGTAATTTCCTATTGTTAGCAGATGCTGGGGCGTTGACAAAAGATGTTTCTTCCCTTTGTAACACTGTCTGAGATGCACTGATTAGTAGGCCACGGGTAGGATACCTGGTCCTGTAAGAGGCTGTCCACAAATGGCTGCTCTAATTTAGTTTACAGTAAGAGCTATAGTGGGGTAATTTCTATGGTAATTCCTATGGTAGTTCCAGAGAAAATCTGTCTTCTGCTGGAAATACACAGGTCTTCTATTAACATCCTAATGAATTCTCTTTCCCTGTGCTTCTCATCTCAACCTCCCTCATATATGTATGAGTTGATTTAATGTGAGGTAACTGCTTCCTCCTCCTGCCCTGTTATCAGTAAGGGTACCCTCTTTTGCTATTGCTTGACTTTTCTGTTGTCTTCTATGATCCCTCCTCCTCCCCCTGGGTATGTGAAGGTGGTCTTTTGTGCACTGAAGCAGTCTCAGGGGAGGTCAGTTTTCTGAAGCGGCAGTGTGTCCTACATGGCTATTGTGGCTAGGCTCTGCTAGTGTGTATGTGCATTTTCTTGCCCTTCTCTGAGATCATTAAGAGTAAGCTTGAAATGAGCTGCCCTTGATTCAAAGTGACAGCTCATGCTAACAAGACCTTGGTTCCTCAAGCACATGGCCTGCTTTACCCATGCCCCCCTCCCTTCAATCCCCTCAGCAGCTTTTCACTTTAGTTTAGCTTTTTATTATTATTATACACACGGAGATGGACACTTTGGGCTCTTACATTCTAGCAGAGACAGGAAGGGGACTGGAGGGCTTGGAGAAACAGAAAAAGCTGGAGAATGACAAGCCCTTTCAGCTGCCTTTCCATAAAATCCTCTTCCCTATCTTCTACCCCTTTGTTAGAGATGCACTGAGTAATAGTCTGCTTGTTTCTCTTTTTATCTGTTATTTATTCACTCTTCATCTTTCTCTCCAAAACATCCTTCCTTTAAGAATTTGCTTATAGCCACAGCCTCCTTGCCCTGCTTCAAAGTACAATAGGATCCCTGAGTTACTTAATCACATTTTTCTGTGATGCTTGTGTATGATGTCCCTCCTCTTCAGTGACTATGTTTCACAGTAAGAAGGGATATCATAGAAAATTTTACTTTACATCAACATAGTACAAAGCATCTAAGACTTATTTGGATAATAATAACTTGACGGGTTTACTAAGGTAAATTACAAGAAATAAAAATATTCAATAGTGAAACGAGGGTAACAAAAAAAGAAGTTTCTAAATTTTAGTGGATTTTAGCATCTTCAAGCGTATTAATCAGGATAAACAAATGTCTTTTCTCCTGCCTTAATTTATTACATTCCCCAAAAGTAGGAAGTCAAGAGCTCAAACGTCGGAGCAAGTCCATAGAGATTTTTAAAAGTAAGTATATATTTTTGATTGAATCCAGACATAAGAAGATCTACTGGAGATGTGTGAGGCTAAGGGTGATATGGCCAAGGAAAGCAAGTCTTTAGATGTAAAAGCCTTCCACTGACAGTTGGATTCAGGGTGGTGGGACTTGGCAATACCACAGAAATCAAAGCTAGAGAGTGTGAAGGTATTTGTAAGAGACTGGGAGATAGAGATTATTGTGGGTAGTGCCACACAATTTAAGAGAATCTTCCAGACAGTTTTTAGGGGGAACAGTGTGAGAGGAAGAAAAGCCTTCAGTGTCAAAGACTTGTGTGGATTAGGAACACACATGGCTGAGATGATGGGGGAAATTCATTTAAAATTATTTGTTTTTTTCCAGAGTGAGATGCAACAGTCCAATGGACTTATCTGTCAGGAACAGGGATATGGGCAAGGTATTTTCTTGATCAAAGAATAAAAAACATATATGTCAAAACATATATGCTATGGTGTTTTACCAGACAGCAACACAGGCAAAAGTAACTGGAGTGTGAGCTCTCTGTCCATTGTCCTTTGGATGAATTAGGCTAATTTCTAAAGTAACAATCTGCTCGCTTATTTTCGATTCTAATTCCCAGCCTTGAGCAATAACCAAATGGCACTAAGAATTTAACTGAATTGTTTTCTTCTTATGCAGCATCAATGGAAGCATTATCATAGCTACATTTTTCTGTTAGTGACATTTGTCAGCTTTGTTTTCTTCAATGAATTTGCCCAAGTGAGATTGGGACGTAAGAAAATTTATGGTCAGTCCAAAATAAGGATCTGTTCCTTTTTTTTTTTTTTTTTCCATCTTCAATGTGTCCTGTCCCTGCAGCATGAACAGAGAATGAATGTGCTTGTTTTCACATTCCATGTTTCAGTGGTTGTGTAAATGAGGACAGAAGCTTTCTGGAAAAAGCTTTCTGAGAGACTGGAAATAGGAAGTACATAATAGAAGACAGCACCTTGTGATATAAAGGAAAATCATCTATTGTTTGTTAAGCATGAATGGAACACTGGTAGAAACAGTAAGCGTAGAGAGAATAATAGTGAAAATAACTAGCCTTTCTTCAGGTTCTACAGTCTTCAGTTATATTTTCTAAATTGATAAGAGAACTCAAGAGATTTTACAGGATAGAAATATTTTAGAGAAAGAGGCAGAGCTAAACTGAAGTATGCAGTAAAGACATAGATAGGGCAGTTTCAAAAAGAAACAGATGTTAAAGGCATGGAGAAGGAACTATCTATGCTGCATTCTACCTGTCCTCATTTCATGACTATGGTATGTGGGAAAATGTGGGGAACAAAGTTAAGGTCCTCATGCCATTTGCTGAGAATATGAGGATAATAACATAGCTGAGAAGTGAGAATTTGAAAGGGAGAGATTTGCAGTTAGTACTAAAGAAGAAGGAATAACTGAAGGTCGTCACAAAATGAGGAATACAGCGAGACAGACAAAATTATAGGAGGAGTGGGACAAGGGAGTTTTGTAAATAAATTGCATGTTTTTAGAAACTTATGGGGTGAAAGAAGGGAAAGAAAAAGCATAGATATCTATAGAGTATACACAGACACTTGCTCTGAAGGAACAGGATTTAGTGTGTTTAAGACATCTCTTGTGATATTGTAGTTGGAGCTTCTGTGGTTGTCCATGGAGAGATCTAGTCAGTCATGATTCAACTGACCAGTCAACTCCGTTCAATTTTCCACATATATGGCATTGAGAGCCATCTGAGACACCCTAGAGTAGTCAAGATATCTGTCCAGGGCTGGTAGGATTGAAATAGGAGCATAAGGAGACTGAGGACCTAATGGTATGGCAACTGAAAAGTGTGCGTGACAGAGCTGCAGCTTGTGTTAGCTTGAGAGATCTGCAGTATTTACTGCTCACTCATCATCACTAAGTGTACTTCACTCATCATCACCGAGTGTACTGACTACTGATGGGATTCAGTTGCATGATCATAGGTATATAATCATATATATGCTTTTTCAGACACCATTGTGTGTCCTATCTCAAGCTTTCCCTCTAGAAGGTTGCTAGTCTCCCAGAAGTCCTATGTCAAATCAACCAGCACTATGTCTTGAATCTCAGAGGATATCTCAGAAAGCATTAATGTCTATTTCTAAGAACTGTATTAAACCCTAGATGTCTGCTGATGGCAAGATAAATTTAAATAAATAGCATATATGGAAGACAGAGAAATATAGGCGCTTACCTTCAATATGCTTATCTCAATCTCCACTGATGAAGATGGAGAAAATGCATATCTAGGGTCAGAAATGCAATAAGCAAGAGAAAGTGAATTTAAATTTCACATGAGTTACTCTGTCCACTACTACTTGTTTGTTATTTCCATGCTGAGTGTGGTTCAGGGAAAGAATAGAATAGACGACAAACAAATAGGAGTCTGAGGAAATGTTGCAGCCCAAGATTCTTTCTTCGTGGAACTGAAGTTCTTGATTTTTTTCTTCTCTCATTCACTCTGGTAAGATTAAAAAGCTTCAGTTAACATGAAGTTTTTTTTTTTTTTTTTTTTGATCTAATGCTTCCCTAGAGGAGGAATTGTATGTCTGGAGCAATTATTTTACTGATTCAGAAAATCAGAATATGAGCAAGTACAGACACTGTCATAGAGTGAGCATAATCTTCATCAGAGCAGTCTTGGTCATCATTTGTGTATGTACTTGCTTTGTTTTAGAAAGGTTCTGCAATGGTAAAATCTCTGGGTTACCTGGAGATTCCTTGGTGTGAACTGGAGTTCATTTAAAAAAAAAAAAGGTATACATACTTTCAAAAAAGTAGATATACTTTATTTGTTCAGTAATTAAGTTTTATGGTCCCACTCAGTATTAAAGTAGTTCCTGGGAAATAGAGCTTTTGTGATTCATCTTATGCAAAAGATGTGTCAGTTCTACAGGCAGGTAGCATTTAAGTACTAGGTATACTGATAGGGAAGTAATCTTTTCTTAATTTTTTTTCTCTGTATTTTCACTACAATTTAATAAAAAAGTAAGTTTTCCTAAGTACTTATTTGTTGATGGATTGCATTCAGGAAGCTGAAAACAAATGATGAAGATGACCTAGTGTCTTTTGATCTTTGCAGAACTCTCACTTTTCTCTCATCTAAAATTTTAATTCCTCCTTGAACTAGTTCTCTTACATAGTGCTTGTGAGACCTAACTATCTGACCTCTTTGGATGAAGGAGAAAATGCTGAAAGGACATAGCATATTGGTTAAAGGAAACTTTGATTAGGTAACTACATCTATACTCACAGAGATTAAAAGGCAGCAGATATGTTGATTCAAATGAAGTTTTTTTCCAGTGGAATTCCTAATTCTAGGGAACACTGTTTCTTTTTGAAGGCATTGGGCAGTCTGCATTAGTGGACTCTTCCTGTTCAACAATGAAGAAGCAGAAGAGGAGGAGGATGCAGCACTTTTTCCTTCAGATTCCTTCATTCCCCAGTCTGTAAATTTTTAGAGTTGCAGTCACATGTTGCTGATCTGAGCAGCTACTACTATCACAAACATCAGCATTAAAAGAAAACAAAGCAGAAAATTGCCAAGCACTAGTAATGCAGAGAATGAAACATTTCCAAGGCACTCAAAATAAATCCACTCCTGTATGCTACCAGAAAAGATCCAGGGAAATTACTGTATTGTGTTCATGTAGGAGAGTTGCAACTCACAGCCTGAAATAATCATATTTACCTGATGGTTGAACTACTTTATAGCTTCCATCAAATGTTTTATGTACAAGAGTTTTTCATATATTTGCTTATAGTAATAGAATATGAAATTAATATAATATATTTTCCAATCTTCCTTGGAGGTCTGATCTCACAACATGTCACTTGTTCTCAGTGAACAGTAAAATCAGGCTGTATGACTTCAGATCTCAGCCAATTTATTAAGTGTCATTAAATGCAGACATAGCATGTCTCCTTGCGAAACAAAAGGAAAATGGTATGGAAGTAACAAATCTACATGGGATTTGAAATGTGTATATGAAACAAGCTTGTAAAACAGTGTTCTGTGATAAACATTGCTAATACTCTGCATGCAAAGAAAGAAAAGCATTAATGTGGCGATTCTGTTTCCGCAAAGATAAATAACTCTGGACATTGCCTTAGGGCATACAACCTTGAATTTTATGTTCTATAATTTATTACTGGGAGAATAACTTTATTCAGAAGCTTGTCAGGAAATATATTCTTATGCCACCCACAAATATGTTCACACTTCAAATCACTTTTTGCTGATTGATGCTTTTTGCCTTAAGAAATATCTGCTTTTTAGATGGATGTCACTGATAAGAGCATCTATAGTACAGCAGACTCAGCATTATTCCAGGTATCTATCCCATGCTTAACTTGAGTAATGGACAACTTGGATAAGAGGAGCGCTCTAGGATGCTGGGGAGCATGGTCAAGAGGCTCAAGCACTCAGTGATTATGCTTTCCAATATTTCTGATTCTGCTAGAAGTAACCTCTTTCTGTGTGTAATGCCATTTATTATTGTTCTGGTGTAGGCTTTGCCGTGCTTTACTTTACATAGAGTGAGGTCAGATGTCTCTGTACCTTTAGCAAAACATAACCTATGGATTGGTTCCTGAGAAGTGATATTATATGTTATCGTCAGATCCTTCCTTTGCAGTACACCTGTGTATTTAGGGTTGCACCTCTTTCTGCTTCCTATGTTCCATATGTCCCATCAGGAAGACATCAGCCTTTAACAAGTATTACAACATAGTGGAATCTTTTTGATTAGATACAAACTGGACAGTTATCCTGCTTTCCTCACACTATTATCTGAACACGATGTTCTTCATCCATAGTTTAATCTCTATGAAAGTCCATGTTTGTTTTTCTCCCTCTTCTATTCTTGTCAGCAATATTGTAATGAGAAGCAGTTGTGCAGAACTGTTTAAAATACAAGTAATTGTTAGAAATAAAAGGAGTAAGGATAAAAAAACACTTTTTATTAATTTACACTGTTGTTTCATTGATGTTCTTGACTGTTTCCCATTTCCCAGGATGACCTGGTTAGAGCCTGTTTGAACTGTGACTTCTGGAATATTTGTATCTCATTATTAAAACCAGTCCTTTTATCTTTTTCACAATTAGGAAGGGAGGAAGGCCTTTTGTTCCTCCTGTCTAGGAAGTTTAAGTCTCTTAAGCAAACCCAGCAGAGTTGGTGGCAACTTTTCATTGGTGTGCCTTTTCTTGAAGATTTAAATGCTCTTGAAAATGTTACTTCCTTTAGGAAAATGGAAATGAGAGTTCCCTGTCTGTTTACCTGGAGGTCTCATGTCAACATGATATTTTACCTGCAGGGAGAAAATAAAACTGAGAACAACTCCGTGGGCAGACTGAAAAAACAGGCTGAAAGATCCTCTTTCACTTATCCTGAAATATTTATTTGGAAGTCTCTTCCAAAGAAGAAACTCATATTTTTTTTTAGTTACCTTTAACCTAAATATGAAGTGTATGTGTTCCTAAAATCATGGATTGTTCTTTTTTGCAAAAGTGGAATTTCATTCTACGGAAAGCCTCTTTAGTAAGCGGCTGTAACATCTGTTCATCTCCCTACACATTATGAGAACTCTTTTTAGAGGAACTACATATGAACCTCCTTCAGTAAAGAGTCTCCTATTACAAAGACTGTTACCTTCTTTGGTTGACTTCAGAAATTGTAAATGATAATGGTGACTCCAGGAGGCCAATACATTGGGGAAAAACAACCGGGTTGCTACTGTCATTGTCATATCTTAATTCACTAAGTAGTGTTTGAAATTGTTGACCATATTAGTTTATTGTCCTCAAGATATTATTTTGTTTTCTTCCTCCTGATTTAAGAAATCTCAGAGTAGCAGGAAGTGGTGGCTATTCCATGTGTCCCAAAATCTTGAATTGACTTTCAGATTTTTAGAATAATCAGCTTAAAGCTAATCAGAAGGTTTCTAAAAATAATAGAGACGAAAGTCTTCTTACTTGCTTTTAGGTCTCTTTTATGTTTGTGGATCAGATCCTTACTTTGGATGTAAAAAGAAGGTTTTTTTCCACAGACTCTAGGCACTAGAGTATTTGCCACAGGCTCTAGGCACTAAAAGCAGGATCATGAGAGGTTGCAGCTCCACGTTGGAATCTGGTTGGTACCTGAGTTGGTACCAGATTGGCCCATTCTCCCAGAAGCAGAAACTTAATAAGCAATATAAGCATAAATAGGGAAAATAATATCTATATATATTGTTCTACCATCTGGACAAGTGTCAGTGAATTATCCTCATCATCTACCCATGTCCTCCTAGTGACTGACTTGGAATCCAGGATCTAGCCTTGAACATCAGAATGAAAATGAAAAATGCTTTTGTTCTCTGTAATCAATAGGTGAACTGGGGCCAATGAGCTGAGAAAGGCTTCAAAGTCTGTCTCAAATCGCCAGTGTCCTCCTCTTCCTTTTAGTTTGCAACAGTAATCTATAAAGGAAAGGCTCCATTTCTTAGATAGGCCATACCTCCTTTTCCTCACAGTGAAAAAATAAATATATATATAATCTGGTGGAGAAGCAGAACAGAGGTGTGCTTTTTTTTTTGCTGTTACAGTTGTCACAGTTTGTTCAAGAGAGGCATCAGAGAACAGGATGATGACACTGAACATCCTGTCAAAGCTGGTACTTGCATGTAGTTGCATGTACAAATTACATATTTTAAGACCAGAAGAATCTCCAAATTACATTGTAGATCATTTGAAAATTACTCTTCACTGTCAGTTGGCTATGGGATTCTTCATTTTCTGTCTGAGCTGTTGGCGACTCTGTCTCCCAGGAGTGTGAAATTGTACCTGGATTTTTTTTGAGCTATTTTATAAAGTACTTCATGATATAAACTTCAGGATAATTAAAGAAAGGGATGAATTAACATGTCAGGATATTATAGTAAATATTCAATTGTCATTCCTCATTAAGCTTTTCCCTTTGCAATCTCTCTTTGTTTTATTCTAGTCCCCTCTGCCGTTCCCATGATGCATCAGGTGAGTCGTACTACCAGTAGCATCACTTTATCCTGGCCTCAACCAGACCAACCTAATGGGATGATCCTGGATTACCAGCTTCGCTACTTCGACAAGGTGAGCAGAGGATGATGCAGTACAGGCTGTTGTTTAGCTTCAGTACAAGAAAGAATAGGAACATCTGTATTGGAGATGGAGAAAAGTGCTTCAACTCTGAGGGAAGAGCACATTGTAACCAACACTGAAGTTTATAGTATATATGTCATCTAATATCTGTCCATTAGCATTTCTCAGCTTGGAACCATCTAGTAATGAGAAAAAAAGAGACTCTTGTAGCTAAGTTAAAACCTGAGACCAAACAATTAAATAAATGTAGTGACAATTGGTACAGGTAAGAGCAGAATATTTCTGCTGATGTTTCTAAACATGGTATACACAGGAGTTGGAGTCACTGCAACATTTTATCATGGATCATGGAGACATGTCTTGTTCCCCCATATATGCCTGGAGAGACATTTTTAAGAAGTTCAGTGGGGAGAAGTGCACTCTTTCATTCACTAAGTAAGTGGCAGGTCTCAGTCACCTGTTCATGTGCTGGAATTACAAGATGGCAACACAAAGTTCATTTCCACCCACAACTTTCATGACTCCCAATCTAACTAGGCTGAGGGGAGAAGTCTGTAACACTGCTCAAGCACATTTCCAATATGTGCAGGATTATGCAGGGCTACTGTTTCTTCCAACAAGTAAAGCTCCCTGCAATTTTTAACATGTCCAGTAGCTTCCTGAATAATATACATGTTGCAAAATTTCAAAACAGACCATTGAATGCTTTTGAATGTTCTTAGCAAAAATCCACAATACAAGATACTTCTATGTCTCATTTTGTTTAGATCAGGATTGAGGGCTTTGGTAGACTTGTAGAAATGGAGGGCAGCAGTAAGAAGCATGAATACTGTGTGAGAAACCCAGGTCTCAATAGCAGGTGGGAGAGGGAAAACCGAGGACTAGTGGACTTACATGAAATCTCGCGTACCTTGATGAGGATAGCTAGTGATGTTGGCCAAGAACCTATATCCTTTTTTGGTCATTGGCATTCACAGGCAGATGATGAGGATAATTCATTGACCTTGACTAGCGAGACCAACATGGCCACCATCTCAAATCTGAGCCCAGGCAAGATCTATGCCTTCCAAGTAAGAGCCAGAACCGCGGTGGGCTACGGACCATACAGTGGAAAGATGTATTTCCAGACTTTACTGGGAGGTGAGTGCTGCTGTTTTGTATTCAGACTTACATATATTCATTTTTCACTTATGTGTGCCATTGAGTGTATTAGCTTACACTCCAAAATGCTGCTACCTGACACTCTTATTTGTGTAATGTTTCTGTATGCCATGATTTGCAGATGCACATTTTTTTTCACTCACAGAAACTTCACACTGTCAGAGCATGCTATTTACAGTTATTTTAGCCTTTGGTACTTCTATATTCCCCATTCCTACTCCTTGTTTTCAAATACCTCTGTGCTTCTGATCAGGAAGGAACAGAGTGCATCAGCAGTTCTCTTTAGGAAAGAGTGCACAGTACTGTACTCTGCTGTGGCTTGGCTTCCAACTGCCACAGGACATGTTATAGTTAAATATTTTTTGCAAGGACAGGTGTGACACAGGACTTATACACAGAACCTTGCCTTCCAACAATATCCCCATCCATTCATACAAAGAGAAATGTATCATCTTGTAAAAGCTTTGGTCTGGGTCAAAGGTACTTAAGCACCGCATCTATAAGCTAAGCTAACCTACACTAAGACAGTGGGCTCACAGCCCAAGTTTAGTGGTGGCTACTGATATAGCTAGTCAAGTATCAGTGGATATGGGGAGGTAAAAGAGGGTTGGAGGGAACACTGACTTTTCAGAAGTAGAAAAGGAAATACTAAGAAGTGCAGTGAAAGGAAGGAGGAATAAACATAAAATAAAGAGGCATAAACATAAAAGCATATCTTGAGATACCGGAATAGCCTTGGAAGCAGAGGACTGGGAACGGAATTATGGGTGAAACCTAGCTGAGTAGAAAGGAAACTCTAACAGCCCTTGTCCTCTGCATTTTGTGTGTGTGTGTGTGTGTCTCCCTTGCTAGGGGAGCGCTCGGAGATGGTGCAGGACCGACTGCCGCTTATCGTGGGCTCAGCACTTGGTGGTCTAGCCTTCTTGGTAATTGCTGCTATTGCCATCCTTGCCATCATCTTCAAGAGGTGAATTCCTTGACCTGCTCATGTGCCAGTGCCTGCACCCCAGAAAGTGGAACTTACTTACCCCTGCAACATAACCCTGTCCCAAGAGAGACATCCTGATCGACATTCATTCAAATGCCCTTGAGACCCTAATCTGAATTTAAAGGAAGATTCTGCCTCATTATTCCCATCTGAGGTGCATGTCCTTGGGTAAAACACTTATGTACTTAGTTGCAGTTTAACTAGGTAACAATAGAGCTTTTCAAAGCTAGTGCTAAATATTAATTTTAATATTAATTAATATTAATAATATTAATTTAAATAGATTACTTCTAAAAGGGACTGTAAATTAAGTCAGGCAAGTAATGAATGAAACAATGTAGAGAAGAAAAACTGATTTAGATCCCCTTTTAGAAGATGCTGCATAGCAGCAAAGTATCTTCTAATCAAGAACAATCAGACACCATAGATCATTTGCTGAAGAAAAAAAAAGCTATCTGTGAAATACAGGCTCAGATAAAGTCTAGGTTTGAAAATGCAATACCACATGCCATTTAGGGAAGGAAAAAGGAAAGATAAGTTAATGCACAGATAGTCTGTGATGGCAAAAGAAGGACAGAATAATTAAACTGCAGAAATTTTAAATAAGAGTCATTAACAAAGCTTTTTAGTGGTTGGAGGTTTTTAATAGTTGAAGAAAGGAAAAAGTCATCACTTACTTCTTGGATTTCCTGAGTTTTGAACTTTAACCCCTAGATTGTCAATTGTGGACTTCTGTATCATTGCTCTACTCTGCCTCTAAACAGGAGGGACTTAATAGCTTTTCTTTCTGCTGAGCTAAAGAAATGTATAAACCGCTTAACTTTAGAAAGTGACATTTAGTTTCTTTTTTATTTTATTTTGTTCTCTTCCCCTTTCTGTATTTTTTTCTTCTTCTGTGTATTTTTTTTTCCTGGAAAGACAAGAGTTATCAAATATTGTTATGTTTATATTGTTATATTGTTGCCTCCTTTTGTAGCTTTGAACTGTTAAAATATGATTTCTTGTTACAGCTGGAAATGTGATATTATGTGCACAACTCAATAAAGGATATATTTTTCTAAGAAAAAAAGAGGAAAACAAAACAAAACAAAAAGCCCAATAAAATCTACAATGAATTAATACTAACTACCAAATTGCATTGGGGAAGGGATTCCATCAAAGGGATTCTGTAAACATACTTTACTACCTAGAAATATATATATCATAAAAGATTTATTTATACACAAGGGTGCATGTGTGATAAATAGCAGCTCAAAAAGAGAAAGCTGAGTGACTCAAAAACAAAGACCATCAAATTTATATTTTAAATTTGTCTGGAAGAGTAAGTTTGAAGACGTAGGAAATGAAGAAAGCTATATAAAATGAGTTTTTAAAAAGACTGAATGTATTTAGAGACAAATACAATAATTTAAACTTGTTTTTGCAAATGGTTAGTACATCGTATGTACCTGCCAGTACACTGTGAAAGCCTTATCTATTTAAGTTATTTACTTGCCTTTTTAATGATGGATGACCTAGAAAAAAGCTAACGTAGGTCTGACTTGCCATATGCATTTTAAGAGACCTTGGGCAACACCCTCCAATGACATTTTCTTCCCACAGTAAAAAGAAAAGATTTTTGAAATAGAAATAACTCCATGTATGGTAGGAATTCTAGCAGAATTAAAAAAAAAAAAAACTTGCAAGTAAGTATAATGGACAAAATTTCCTTGGTCCTTTTAGTAAATTCATGTAACATCATATTTAACAAAATTCTGATTTCATATATTAACTGAAGCAAATAGAACATCACTCAACAGAGGTTGGAGAGCTGCAGCCATGAAACAGATATTAAACAGCGAAGCATGTGAGATACAAAACCATTTACACAACAGGAATACTGCAGGATACCTTAGGTTTGATTTGGGATCTAGTCTAATTAATATAATTCAGAATTATTTAGAAATGATTTAGCATGAATTATACTTTTGAAGGAAAAACTATATACCGTGTTAGGAAAAAAAGAAAGTGACTTGAAAATGGGAAATATTAACAGCAAACTGAATGATGAAACTTGGAAAACAGTTATCTCATGGGAAAATGGCTTGAATAATACACATTTCATGGGATGACAAAATTTTAGAAGAGCCTTTGCTGAGAAGCATCTATTCTGACTGGAAATCAGATGTATCTTTGTAAAAAAATACAGTAATAAAGATCTTACCTGTTTTTAGCTGCACACACAGAGGTCACATCATGGAACAGATTTCTGTTAATAGTTCTGTGCAATTGGTTTTGGGTACCATACTTAGGCAAAGGCTAAATGAAGTAGATGCTGTTAAGCAATAGAGAGCAGAAATAAAGAATCATCTTCCTGGCATTAATTAAACATATAAAGAACGTGAAATTTGAGTAAATGGCTCTTAAAAAGAGAATGCTCTTGAAGAAATTAAAAGACATGCAAAGAGAGGGTTTAGGTTGGTATTGAAAGCAGTTTGCAGCAGTAAGTTTAGCCTCCATAGAAAGAAAGTTTCCAAGCTAGTTTCCAATGCTAAACTACAGGGCTTTTTTTTTCTTGCCTTTATTTATTTATTTTTTTTAATCATAGTACTGTAGGAAGCTCTGTTATTTGATATATTTAAACTGGGATTACATACTATCATATAGAAAACAATACTACATTTTTTAATAAAGGATAGGCAGGCTAGGATCTTAATGGCTGTTTTCCACCCCTAAGTTCAAGGATCCTCTGAGCCTTGCACTGAGAAGCCTACTCCAGCATCCTATGGGAGACTTTTGTGTGTGTGTTTGACTTTCTTTTCCTTTGTATCCTGCAGTAAAAGACGAGAGACTCCATACACAGACCGCCTGCAGCAGTATATCAGTGCACGAGGTAAGTGTTCCTGAGGAACAAATGACAAGGACCAGTCTCTTTTCAGGACTCACTATCACCCATTTCTCTGAAGGGTTGACTCTCGTGATGTTTTGGGCTGTCTTCTCCACTGCAGGGCTTGGAGTGAAATATTACATTGATCCTTCAACCTATGAAGATCCCAATGAAGCTATTAGAGAGTTTGCCAAGGAGATTGATGTGTCCTTAATCAAGATTGAGGAGGTCATTGGATCAGGTAGCGTGAGAAACTACAGGTTCTAAAATGCCTTCTTATCTGCCTTGAGAGCTGACACCCTGCTGGGCTGAAATGGACCCCACCCTCCTTCCTGGCACCTCAAGTCTCCCTGGATAGTTAAACTTCGTTTTCACTCAAATGCACCTTAACCTAATTAACCTAACATGCTGGCCCCAAGGCAAGTTGAAAACACCCTGAGAAGACCCAGAGTGCCTCATTTGAACCCTGAAGATGTATCCTCCAAGCTGATTGAATTCAGAACCTTCAGTAACAGCCTAGTAACCCTATTCCCAAGTAGTGCTGGTATTTTTCATAGTAAAACATTTTACTGCACAAAACTAATTTTTTTTTGCTGTGTTGCCTTACCTGAGCTGTGTTTCTTCCCTCCCTGGCAGGAGAGTTTGGAGAGGTGTGTTTTGGGCGCCTAAAACCGCCAGGGAAGCGTGAATATACAGTTGCTATTAAGACTCTGAAGTCAGGTTACACAGATGAACAACGGCGGGAGTTCCTAAGTGAGGCCAGCATCATGGGGCAGTTTGATCATCCCAATGTCATCCACCTGGAGGGTGTAGTCACAAAGAGCCGACCAGTCATGATTGTCACAGAGTTCATGGAAAATGGATCGCTGGATTCCTTCCTCAGGGTACCACAAGCTGGAGTCCCCGACAACTGTTCCTTCTTCACCTTACTCTGTGCCACTCTCAGATCTGTTAAATTTATCACTCCTTCCTGTTTCTCCTTGTCTCCATATTGCTCTCTGCAGATACAATAGAAATATAAGCAAGTTATCAGATTAAATGTTTGCTGGGCCAACATGGTTATAATGTTCACTCATCATATAACATCTCTATAACATATAGATGTCTTCAACTCAAATATTTAATGATCAATTCTAAGTTGTTCTCCTTTGCTTATGGCCCTTCAGATACTATATTTGCATGTTCCGAAGCTTGCCTTTCCAATAATGCTTTTATTCTTTATTCTGAATGCTTTCATTCTGAATATTTTTATTTATTCTGAATGTTTTCAGGTGACTTCAAGTAATTAAATTTCCAGTAACTGTAGAGTTAACGTAGCACTTACATTAAATGCAAACTCTCAGTTTCCTTTTTTTTCCCCTAATAATGGAACAAAAATAGGTACGTCTGTAGTGCAGATTATTGCATTTCTTTCTCTACTGAATCAAATGCAGATTCAAGCACAACTGCTTTAGAGAGGAGGTTTGGAAGAGCATGAACCTACTAAATAGATTTGCATAAAAATCATTGTAAAGAGCAGAGTTGTCTATAGATGACTCCCTCAATATGAAACAAGGCACAGCATTTTTAGGCACAGAAGGCTAACAGAGTGTGTAGCCAGCAGATGAAATTTGTCTTCAGAAGCAGATCACTTCATTAGAGATTTTTTTTTGCTTTAAGCATCTCATCCTTCTTTTACTGGGTGTCCTTGAACTTTCAGAGTTTGGCTGAACTTAAGACATATGTATTCTAACTTCATAAATCCACCCTGTTATATTGCTGTTTGCTGCTCCCTCTTGGCTTCATTTCCTTTTGTTGCACAAACCTTTATTTTCCTCCACATTTGCAGCAGAAGGAAGGACAGTTCAGCGTATTGCAACTGGTGGGAATGCTGCGAGGAATTGCAGCTGGTATGCGCTACCTTTCAGATATGAACTATGTGCATCGTGACCTGGCAGCACGTAACATCTTAGTCAACAGTAACCTTGTGTGCAAGGTCTCAGACTTTGGTTTGTCCCGTTTTCTGGAAGATGATGCTTCAAACCCCACCTATACTGGAGCTCTGGTGAGTTACCACTCTGGAGGGAGATACTGCTCTGCTGCCAAGCATAGAATTTCCCTGTGTTTCTCCTTGATTAGATATATGTAGAGCCTTTGCTCTTCATGCCCATAGAACATTCAGTTGACTGTACAAGAGTACAGAGTACTTTGGCATACCCTTTTTAATTCACCCTGAAACCACAGAAAAGTGGGGTGGGGCCTTTCACCTTGTGACTGACTGTCCCAAACCAGCAAAGAACAAGAATAACTGAAAATCTGATCCATGTGAACTGAGGTGTCGGTACAATTCTTTGTGGAGGAATGATGAATAGAACAAACACCATCAACTGAAATAGAGCTCATTGATTTCTTTCAGGAAGTATAAAGGACTGAAGGAAAGAATTAAGTCTTTGAGGAAATAGTAGTTTTTCTCCTCTAAACAAGATAGCCATCAAATATATCCCTTGGAAGGGGATGAACTTATTTCCTATGAACTTCTGACAGCTGTTTTATACACCATAAAAGCAGCTAGAGTATAGCGGGTAGGTTGATACCAGCATATGGTATAAAGGTGTAGGCAAGTTATAGGTATATATGCCTAGAAGAACCAGTACATACATTATGTTTGATCTGGCAAGAGGTTAAGTTCGAAAGAAGAAGGAGTTAATGCTAATCAATCAGTGTATTTAGCCTTGGTGTTACAAGATGGGATTGTCAAAAATGACTGTAGGCATCCTAATGCTTGTGGCTTTCAGCAACTTTAGATTATCTGCCACCAGAATAAAAAGATTAAATTCCATTATATTATGGAATTCACAGAAATCAGGAAAGGCTGATGCTGGTTCTTCATCTGCAAGTCTCAGTAGAACAAGGTGGACCTTAAACATAACCTGATTTTAAAACAGCAATATCTGTTGCTGTTGTGCCTGCTGCTGGGATCTGATCAATTTGGAAATGTCACTTCCTCAAATAGTGCATCTCACTAACTTTCTGATTGCTGTCCCATTGTCTCTAGGGCTGCAAAATCCCCATCCGTTGGACTGCCCCTGAAGCTGTTCAGTACCGCAAATTCACCTCCTCCAGTGATGTCTGGAGCTATGGCATTGTCATGTGGGAGGTGATGTCCTACGGTGAGAGGCCTTACTGGGACATGTCCAATCAGGATGTAAGTTTTGGAAACACTGAGAACATTCATCTGCCTTTCTCCTCTGTATCAAATTCAGTAGCAGAAAATCATACACATCCCAGTGACTACAGCTTGGGGTTGTTGTTGTAGTTGTTGTTTGTTTGTTTGTTTTTCCCAGCTATTCTCAAGCTTTGTTTTTTCCTGTAGGTAATTAATGCTATTGACCAGGACTATCGCCTGCCACCACCCCCAGACTGCCCAACTGTTTTGCACCTGTTAATGCTTGATTGCTGGCAAAAGGAAAGGGTACAGAGACCCAAATTTGAACAAATAGTCAGTGCCCTAGATAAAATGATCCGCAAACCATCAGCCCTCAAGGCCACCGGCACTGGGAGCAGCAGGTAAAATGAGGATTTAGAGCAAAATAATATGGCTGGCCCTTAGGTATGCATCATGAAGAGAAGACAACAGTGAATCAGGCTAAAATGTTTTTATCCTGCCCCCTAATCTGAGACTAGGACCTGTTAGGCAGAAGAAATGGGGCAGGGCATTCGAAGAACTATGTAGTTCAATTCACTTAGTGGGTGATCAGAATGAATTAGGAGTTGCCAGAATGAACAGGAGTGAGGGATCTTGGAGATGAAGGGAGGGACAGTTTTCTGAGCAACTACATAAGATATTAGAAGAGGTGAACAAGAACAAGAGGACCTTAGCTTGTGGAGAAAAGGAAAACTGTAGCGAGAATTTGCATCCCATATTTTCCCATCTGCATTTTTCAGCCTGATGAAACCAGAGGCCAAAGTTCAGCAAAGGCGATGTCTCTAGGGGGATAAATGGAACCAAGATTAGATGGCTGTCAGGCTGATAACAGAAGTAAGTCCTGTTGTCCTGGAGGATTTTTTCCAAGGGTGTAAAACCTTGGCCCACTACAGTGAAGTCCACGGCTGGGGGACAGGAAAAGTGCATGGTTGTGCTCAGTTTACTAAAAGCTAGAACATAAAGACAGTTGTAGTTTTGGATAGATTCAGAGGGCAGAAGAAACAATGAATGCCATCCATAAACAGGTTTCTTTGCCCTTTGACTGTTAAAATTTGATGGGTGTTGCAGTCCAGAAGACCCACTTCCTTTCTCAACAGGTCACCATTTGGTGTAAGGAGAGTACTGTGGGGATAGTGAATGAGTCACAAAGGGAGAAAGATGGGGCATTTCATCTCTCTTCCTTGGAAACCTTCCCACTGCAACTCCTTTCTCAGCAGATAGGTCTCATTAGAACAGTCCCAGAAAATGTAGAAAGGGCAACAAGAAGAGAACATGCCTGAGAAAATATAAAATGGGAAAAAGCATAACTTCCTTAGGCTGAGTTGTTAGTTTTTACACAGAAAGGGGAAGATAGGTGTCCTGGAACAGGATATCAAGTTGGGATGCTGAAAATCAGGGCATGAAGAACAAATATCATCTGGTACTATTCTGTGCTGTTCTGAGATTGCATTTTCTCCTCTTAACACAGGTGGTCAGCTGATGGTAACTTGGGCTTTTAGAACTTATCTGTTTTTCAGACCATCTCAGCCTCTGCTGAGCAACTCTCCTCCAGATTTCCCTTCACTCAGCAGTGCCCATGAGTGGTTGGATGCCATCAAGATGGGCCGTTACAAGGAGAATTTTGATCAGGCTGGTCTGATCACATTTGATGTCATATCACGCATGACTCTGGAGTAAGTAGAAGTGCAGACAACAAGAAATAACTGAGCTTTCTATGCAGAAAATTACTTACTGCAAAGCAAAAGCACACTGAGATACGTGGAGTAAGAACTATCTGGAGAAAACATACACATGAGAAAGGAGAGGGAATTTGGAGCAGAGTAGTTACTCTTTCTTACATCTTTTCAGACCTATGGACACACTCAATACCATTGTACATTTTTTATCTGTTTCTATAAGCACTGATAGAGATCCCATGAACAGTACAAAACGTGTTATAGAGAGACTGACACATTTGTGACAGCTGCTATAGATAATAACCATTTTCAGGGGAATGTGAGGAACTAGTCATGCTATATACTGGGTTGAAATACTATGTGGAAGACAGGAGACAAGAGAAGGATGGCACAGTGGAACATTCTTCCACTGCATCTTGTTGTATCATAACCTACCGAGTTGAGACTAAAATAGGCTTTTACCACCCAAATTTTTGCTTTGCAATGCAAAAGGAGAAACCTTATCAACTGTTTCTCACACAAAGATGATATCCACACAAATTGATATGGAGCTACAGGGAGATGGACTGGGGCTGTTCAAAATAGGAAGCTCATTTTTAACATCTTCCACACCCTCCATTCTCTTGCAGAGATATCCAGCAAATTGGGATCACCCTGGTTGGTCACCAGAAAAAGATTCTAAACAGCATCCAGCTCATGCGAGTCCATTTGAATCAGCTTGAACCAGTTGAAGTGTGATGTTTACACCATCCTCATTCGACCTGTCTCAAACTTTGGGAAAGATTTGGGGGAGAGTCAGAGGATTTTTTTCTGTAAAAGAAAGAGATGGCAAGATGCTCCTTTGAGACATAATACATCCAGAGAGTGTGCACGGAATGTCTCATTCCAACATCAAAAAAAAAGTCTTGCCATGATTTAAGAGCAGAGCTACATAAATGATGGCATTTAAATGTGACTGATGTTGTACACTGGGAATGGGTTGAGGGAGGGAAAATTACATCAACATGAGGAGGACTGAAATAATAGCTTGGACATATCACAAGCACCTATTGACTCTTCTCTGCCAACAAAGGGAATCAGAAAAGTTTATGAAGCCATCAGTACACATATTCTGTGGCTGGGAGCCCAGTAAACTTGCAAAGACATAATAAAGGCAAAAGAAAGTTATCTTTTTTTTTTTTTTCTAAAAGAATGTCAGCTTGGTGGTTGAGATGATAAGTCAGATGTTCATGGGATGAGCTTGTCACTTGTTATGCCAGCTTGGTGGGGAAATCAAGTTCAAGGTGTTGCACAGTATGTGCTAAGAGATGAAACACGTCACCTGGTAACTGTTGCAGAAGTTGAGAGTAAAAGGTTCAAATTCCATGCTATTTCATGCACAGTTCTTGAATCTGCTCCATGATCCAGAAGGGCTATATACTATACCACTGTGCTGGGGCAAGGAATGGCAACTACCTGGTGCTACGCAGCTCTTTCCATGAGATTTGGAATGGACAACAGGAAGCAGTAAGATTCCCCAAATCTACTCTTCTTGTGTCAGCTGTTGGAGAGGGGAAAACAGGTAGGTTCTTTTTTCCATCAAGCCTATCCTTGGGAGGAAAAAGAGAAATTCTAAAACTCCATAATCTAGAATTTGGGTATTCTTGTTCTCTTCTGATCCCGTTACAGACACTGAAGACAGTGACTGAAAAATCTGAAGCCCTTTGCTATTGAAAAATGCTTGCTTCTTTTCTCATCATCCTCAGGTAGTGCCCTAAAATTGATGAAATGAACAGCATTGGGCACAGATTATGTGTTGAAGAATATGTGTTGAAGAATGAGAGAAAAGAGTCAATTCCAAATATACCATATACCATTGGATCAAGGGAGGTTGAACTTCCCAGCACTCAGTTTGGACCTTAAAAAGAATAAGTTGTCCTTAGGATCGATCATGCAGAATGCTCAGAGGACATAAGTTGTGTATTCCTTCAGATAAACTAGTACCTGCTTATGGAAAGGTCTGCTTTGGGGAGGAGCAGAGCAGAGACTTTGTCTCTGTATGCAGGAGTATAAGAATTAGAAGCTGAACTTGAGAGGAAAACTCTTGAAAAAATACACTGTCCACTTCACCACATACAAAAAAAGGAGATGGCTTTGTTAAACAAGACCCATATGAAGCCACTGTTTGAATAGCTGCTGTTTTTGTGTCTAGAAAGGGAACAATCATCTTGGCTATTCTGATCTGTAGCCATCTGTTGTCCCATTGTGAACTAGTCATCAACTTGGCATTTTGTATTTCTCCATTTGCCAGGCAGGGTTAGAATAGCACAACTTCTGTAGATAGTTTTCCTGAATGGACTTAAAAATCCCCCAGTCCAGCAATCGAAAAATCTAGAAAACACCCTTAGTAGTTAATGAAAAGTCCCATAACATGACAGGATGCGCACCAGACAGTTCCACTAGAGTAGCCAAGACAGTGCAGACTCTTTATTGCATTATAAGAAGAGATTTTTTTTTATTGAAGAGGGAAAGCAGAAGTACAATTTAATACAAAAACAAGGGAAGGAAGAACAAAATACGCAAATCAGTGGAAAGTGAGTGTGAAGATTAAGAAAAAAAAGAGAGAAAAGAGAAAAGAAAGACAAAAAGAAAAAGGAAATGAAAAGAAAAAGAGAAGGAAAAGAAAAGAAGAAAAGAGAAAAGAAAAGAAAAGAAAAGAAAAAAAAAGAAAAGAAAAGAAAAGAAAAGAGAAGAAAAGAAAAGAAAAGAAAAGAAAAAAAAAGAAAAGAAAAGAAAAGAAAAGGAAAAGAAAAGAAGAAAAAAAAGGAAAAACAAAATCAGACTGGAGTCAGTCCACCACTAGAAAATCAGTCTGTTGCTTTTTAAGTGCTTTCTAGGAAATTCTCACAGATCCACAGTTAACTATATATGGAAGGAGCCAGGCTCTTTTCAGTGGTGACCAAAGACAACACAGCCACAACCCTGACTTGAGGGTGAGATAATAAGTAAGTTGCCCAGAGAGGTTGTGGAGTCCCTTTCTCTGAGCTTTTAGGTTAGTGGAACCTTACATGCTGAAAGTACATACAGTAGTCATTCACGAAGAGGGAGACAAAATGGAAGCCTTGTCTGAATCCTGTTACCTGTGAGGCATAATATTAGAGCTGCAGTGAAATAGCTACTTGGTGGGAGTGCAGGCAATAGGATATTTACTGTTGGATATCAAGGATATGATGAAGTATTTTTTATACTCACAGGAAAGGGATTTACCCACCAAACAGAGGTAGGCCAGTAGTGATCAGATATTGTAGGCATCCTTTTTCCTCTGTTTCTAAGGCAAGATTGAAATGGCCCTGCAATTGGTCTAAGTGGTCAAGTTTCAAGATGTCCTGGCTTGGGCTAGAACTGCACATGGAAAACTTGGTCACAGCTGGAGTGCAAAAGGCTGACTGTTTTCTGTAAGTCTCTCCATCCACTTGATTCTCAGGAGCTTCCCATTTTCAAAGCACTTAGTATCTTCCATACCTGGAGATGCAAAGACTGTTACATAGCCATACATGGAGAAGAGGCAGCCATGGCAAAAGCATTAGAGATATCTTTATCTCACTTTTCTTAACCCTGTATGAAATCAGAAATCCTGACTTCTATTCTCATAGACATCAAATAGGGTTTCCTGAAGTATGTGAGGGCCCTCAACAGAGATGAGAGTAAGAGGGAAAAGGGTTTGCCTCAGAGGCTTCTATATGTCCACACATCCTTCATCCTAAAAGTCATAATGCAAAGAACAGTTTCAGGTTTATAATATCCAGTAGAAAGAAGACGAGAGATCAGAATATCAGATTACTGTCCACAATAACTCCATATGGTATCTGTAATACATTGCCAGACCTTCCTGAGGGCATGAGGCTTTTGTATGGGAACTCAGAATAAGTCACACCTATAGTAGGAAAGAACATGCTGCAAAGACAAAAACTCTTCTGCTTTAACTCTCACCAATCTTTTCACTATCTGAAGACATAAAGAAACTTCTCTTGGGTGCACTGCTTCACAATTATTCCTAATAAGATTCATGGCATCCACTTTTTTGTTGTTGTTGTTATGTTTTGTTTTTTCTTGTGTCTGTTAGTGGGCAGTCTCCCAAGAAGACATTTGGCTTTGCTGCAGTGTGACAATTCATGTCTCATGCTGCCAAGGAACACATTAGCCATGCAATTGCCTACCTACTCTACTTAGGCAGACAAGCGAAATTGAGACAGGATGCAATTGCCTACCTACTGTACTTAGGCAGACAAATGAAATTGAGTCAGGAGCCCACCTGTCAGTCCACTTATGCCTCACCAAGTCATGGCTTGTTTGTGTCACATGTGCCATGCTTGCCCAGGATATCTGAGGACAAGATCTTGAGCTAAGATTTTTGCACCCATGCCTCTCATGATGTTGCAGAAAGGCACATTAATGGTATGACTTACACAGTGATTTCTGTGACTTTGGTACACACGTCTCTTATGTACAGATTACATGGGTTGCAATACCTTTTTTTTTTAATTTTAAGTTTGAGAATGTAGTACTCCACAAGACTGCGACTATTCAGATTTTATTAAGATGAATGAAATCTTTGTGTATGGTGAGAAATGATGAGTAGCACTAAGGAGCTTACCTTAGCAAGAGTGGGACAGTTCCTCATGTTACATCTTCTTTGCTCAGGGATTGCACACACAGATTCTAAACTTGGGGTAGTATAAGTGGAGGAAACCGTTCTGAACACATCTTTTCTTTGACATAGCTTCTCTGCAGCCACTACGTAGCACCTCTATGTGCAGATGGAGCTAAGCAATAGGTTCAGGGCACAGCTGTTTTTTTTCTTTCTTGAAACCAGCTGAGGCTAAGGCAACAATGAGCTGTTCACATACATCCCACACTACCAACCACATATGACTAAGTAGCACTCTGAGGACAGTAGACCACATGCAGTTTTGAATCTGAATTTCGTTAAAAGGTAGCTTAAGAAGGCAAATCTCATGTCCTACTAAAGAACTACAGTATAATTCTCTGCTTTCCAACCCTACACTGAAGAAATGGCACCTCCCACAGCATTTGCATTATGCTGTCAGCCAAGGTCATAACATTCTATGTATGAAATTAAGTATCAGTGAAGTTGCTGTACTGAGATAATATGAAGTTAGTTAGCTGTGTCTGTTTCTGTTGCCGTTCCCAGTCCTAGTTCGAGAGGAATTACTCCCCCTGGTGCCCTGCTATCTGAGGTACAAAAGAGAAGGCTTAATCACTGAAAATGTCCTGTAGTTTATATAAGCTATTTCCTTTCCTTAGGTGAAGAAAAAAGAAAATTAAAATCTCCTTCCTGAAATATTCTGCTGCTACTATAATCTGCCATCGCTACAGACTCATAACTTTCTAAAAGGCTTCTCCTTTGGGGCATGTAAATTTTCTCAGGCCTTGGTTTAATATGGGTGAGGGGAGGCCATTTTATAAAACAAAACAAGCTCCTTTCATCTGTGTTGAAATGCCGTGAGAAGCAAAATAAATGGTTAAAGGCTAAAAATGCTAAACATCACCAAGAACAAGTATGATTTTCCCCACTGAAGAGTACTACAGTAAAACAGCAGTACTCTTCAGTACAGCTGGGCCTGCTGCTGAGAATGATTTTAATGATTTGATTGGAGAATATTATTACAAAGTGAAAAATCAGTCATTCAAACCTACCCATTAGGAAACTAACTGTCAACTTAGGAAACATACTTAAGTTCATGTGAACAGCTGCTTAACTTCATACACACAGAATTTAGCAAGGTTATAATATTAATCATTCAAAATGCTAAGCTGTATTTCTTCAAATTTAGAATGCTTGTAAATTCTCTCTGGGAAAGAATACTTTAGAACATACATCCTAAAATCAATGAACAATTCATGTGATTTGTCTCATGTCCAATCAGGGAGCGGTGCAATAGGCAGCTGAAAGGTAAAATTAGCATTTAGTACTACCGACTTAGGTATGCTTCCTTTTCCCATGGCTGTGAGATAATGCTTCTCCCCCGGAAGGCAGAAGATAAGCTTTTCTCTCTTTCTCACTTTTCTTTTTTAATTATTTTTAATAGAATTTAAATATATGTATGTATATGACTACCCGGACTTCCTAGAGCATAAAATATTTTTTTGCTATTTTAAGTATCATTTTATATGACACCATTTAGAAACTGAATAACTCAGACCTTAAAGTATTTTTTTTTTTAATCCTGATATTGTGATGGGTCACAGCTGGGTCACTGTTCTTGATGTTGAAGTCTTTCTTTTAGTTTCTAGACTAAATGCATTCAGGATTAATTTATTCCTGCTGATGTTTCATTTCTTTAGTTTACATAAAGTTGTTTCCATGCACGCTTCTCTCTGACCAGGGTTCTGAGAACAATAATATCTCCCCTTATTTTATCCGTTATTATATGTTAGGCTCTTTGCTGCCTTTATCACAAAATAATATAAAAGATTGCTTTGTTTAACAAGCTCAAACAACATGAAATAATTTGATCTTTCCATGCCACCTGGGTATCATTCCAAGCTACTTATTTAGGTAAGACAAAGGACTGTTTAAAGGATTTGGGAGTGGGAGTGAATGAAAAAGAATTGGATGAAGCTCAAGATTAAACATGAAGAGACATTTTCTAACCATGATGAGCTGTGATTATATTGAGACATTTACTTAAGCATCTTGTAAACCAGTCTCTGTTCCTCACTTCATGGTGAACTGTAGATAAAAATACTGCACTTGGTGTATGGGAGTGGGTCCAAATATAATGCACTATGATTTTTAAAACTCTTATTCCTCTAACTTTTTTTTTTCATTTCTTGCCTACACTTAGGTTGCAGAACTCTGCATCAAATTTAAACAACCATATTCTGCATAAGATTTCTTTAATGGGGTATGATGTGTTGCAACAGGGTAGAATAGTTCTCTATGTTCTCCTTCTCTGGAGATCTTCAAGACCCGCTTGGATGCAGCCCTGTGCCATGGGCTCTAGGTGGTCCTGCGTGTGCAGGGGGGGTTGGACTAGATGACCTCTAGAGGTCCCTTCCAACCTTAGGCATTCTATGATTCTATGATTCTATGTTTACATATATGCTTACTCAATACATTTACATATGTGAATTTACCCTCTTTAGAAAATTATCTAATTTAAAAGGACTTACCTGAGGTACCATAGTTTTGCACACTGATTCCAGAGTGAGACCACAGGTATTGTGTGAGTTTTCCCTCCAACATGACCTCAGGCTCAACAATCTGCAGTAATTATATAAGTAAAGTAAATATCTGCCAGCCATTGAGAAGAGTAGTTAAAAGGAGCAGGGGAAATAACAGGAAGTTAAACAAATATTATGAAAAGTCAGAAAGAACCTCTGAGTCAATAAAGTAATTCTGTCCATCCAACACCATTTAATTTATAATTCCCACATGAACATCTCAAAATGGCTTCCTAAGAGTAAAAGTAGCACAAGAATCTTGAGGTATTGCCTCAGAAAGACAGCCAATGGGTTTGAAAAGAATCTTAGAGTGAGGGAGAACAAATGAAAGATGTATATATTTCAGATAAGAAAGTGGAGGGAGTAAGAAGACCTTCCAGGATGCGCAGGAAGCACATAAGAATCAGTCTGAAACAACATGGAGTAAATTCACATGAATGCAATTAAGAAACTGCTTTGGGCATATAGGTTTAGAATTACTGAAAATGCAGCAAAGTCTTCAAACCAGGTCTGAACAGTTTTGGTTATGAGAGTGCCACAGAAGCATCTGTGAGGACAGTCCACAAGATCACACTTATAATTTAATATATGTTTTTTTCTCACGCTTTTATCTTTGTGCTTGTTAGGGAGACGGGAGTGGAAGAGGCAATGCCCTTGGATCATAAGCAGATGGAAAGCGTGATTGATTCATATAATGAAATATAAAACATAAAACTAAACTGAAGGATAATAAAAAGAAAACTATATGCAGACATCAGAAGGGGCAAACAAGAAGAGCAAGGAATGGTTTATACTAATCTGAACTCCTAGTTTTGATCACTGTTAGCAGGGCAGAATGGAACCTACTTAGCATTCAACTATGAGAATTCCATTGTGCACAGAGAAGCAGTGCAGGGCCTACGTCCCACTTCAATCCCATTTTAGAGTGTGAGTAGGATGTAAAGGAGTTCATCAGTCTCATATTGACTCTATTCACAAAGATCTTTATTTTCCTGAGAAGAGCAGTTCACCTGAAACTTATTTGCTACAATAATATGTCACTATATTTACAGTGAAATAACCAAGAGTAGTAGAGGAAGTAAGCAAGCTCACTATCCCTAACAAATTTTGTCTGGAAAATGTCTAACTTTCTCAAATGCTACTTTTATTAAGGAAGTGCATGGAGAGATTAGTAATCCTGTCCTGAAACTTTCATGCTTTCTCAGTTTGAGTAAACTCAGGAGCAGAATCAAAGTAGAAAACTCAAAACTGATACTGAGAGATCTATGATGCTGACTTCAATGGGACTGAATTTTAATATTAAGGAAAAATGGAAATTTAAGTCTAAGAATCCTCCCACAATATGTGTGCTCATTTACGCGCACAGGTATACACAACACGATTCTCTGACTGAAAAAGAAATGAAGGTTCAGTGGTGATTATTTTTTTTCTTAAACACATTTGATTACAGTGACAGATAGTTGCGTTGACAATTCCTAAATTCAGTGGTTAGATTATTATGCACATCAACAATTGACATTTATTGTGCTATTCCAGTTTATATCAACTGACAGCCCAATCTAGTAAGATGTTAAGGAAAAACCTAAACTATGCATAGAGAAGAAACTTGAAAAACAAATCATAGAATTTGGAGATGAAAAATAACAATTCCTGTCTTGAAGTCTTTTCCATCTATCCTGAAGAGGTTTTCTGTGTTTGAAGGCAGTTCAACAGAATAGTACAGTTTAAAAACAACAACAACAAAAGATTATCTCTTCTGCAACAAGCCATCACTCTGATCTCAGCTTCTTTGTCTTGCCAAATCCTGCCAACAGAGGAATTCCAAAAATTCAGAGACAGTTCTTTACAAGAGAAAGGTAGAGGTTTTGTGTCAGGAGAGAGCCTCACTTATTGTCAACTAAGCATGTAATTCTCTTACTTTTTCTTTTTTCCCCAAACTTTGTTTGTCCTACATTTAAGTGACTTGTGCTCTTAGTTTCCTAGAGCAAATAGATCATAGCCTGAGTTACTATCAGAAATACTAACATTAGAAATTCCCACTATGCTACCTACACTTTTTCTTATTAAATTTCACTCACACACTTTTTGTTAGATTTTCTGAGATCTTTTTTAAAAATTGCTCTTCATTATTGCCGTGTGCTTCAAAAAAGCTGAGATGACATGACATGAACGCTATAGGAAAGAACCAAAGAAACAAATTCAGGTACAGAAAGAAATTGAAAAGACAGATCATAGAATGATAGAATTGCTAAGGTTGAAAGGGACATCTAGAGCACATCTAGTCCAACCCCCCTACACACGCAGGGCCACTTAGAGCACGTGGCACAGGACTGCGTCCAAGTGGGTTCTGAAGATCTCCAGAGAAGGAGACTCCACAACCTCTCTGGGCAACTTGTTCCAGTGCTCTGTCACCCTCACTGTCAGGAAATTTTTCCTTAAGTTCCTGTGGAACTTTTGATGCTTCAGTTTGTGGCTATTTCCTCTTGTTCTGTCGGTGGCCAACAGTGAAAAGAGGCCAGCACCATCCTCCTCGCTCCCTGCTTTGAGGTATTTATATACAATGATCAGGTCCCCTCTCAGCTTTCTCTTCTCCAGGCTGAACAGACCCAGCTCCCTCAACCTCTCCTCATAGGGCAGGTGTTCCAGGCCCCTGATCATCCTTGTGGCCCTGCGCTGGACTCTCTCCAGCAGCTCCACATCCCTCTTGTACTGGGGAGCCCAGAACTGGACACAGTACTCCAGATGTGGCCTCACCAGGGCAGGATCCCCTCCCTTGATCTGCTGAAGACGCTCTTCTTAATGCACCCCAGGATGCCACTGGCCTTCTTGGCCACAAGGGTACACTGCTGCAAAAAATATGGCTAAATCATTAGTCTCCTTGCATTCTGAGGCAACCATTTAATTTCAAAACACTAAATAAGATTTGGTGGTTATTTAAAATCGCAACTTTTGAGACATGTATGTTTTGAATGAACATTACCATTGACACAAATGCTATGTATTAAGGATGAAACAAATCAAATATCCATTATCTGATGGATAGTAGATAATACCAGAGTGCACAGAAAAACAGGTTTATTTGAGAAAAAGACAGGATACAGCCAAAAAGATTTTTGTAGTTTTCCCTTTTGTTTTTCTAATCGTTATGCTGATTTGGGTTTAGTATTACTTTCCAAATGCTTTGGAATTAAATATTGCATATACTGCACAGATGTGCTCCCTGAAGTTTTTGATAGCTGGTATGAAAGAATTAATTCTGTTGGCCTCATGAAAAAATATGGTAGGAAGCTTCAGATTAGTAAAGAAGTTGCTATAATGGGTGAAAGTGAAGTCATTAACAGTTCTTGTCAGTAATCCTCATCATTATATTTTGGAGTTAATGCCCAGGATTAAAGTTTGGCACTTCCCTGTACTGTATTAGGTCATCTGCAGGCTCTAACAGGCCAATGGGTAACAATTACAGAATCACAGATTGGTTGAGGTTGGAAGACACCTCTAGAGATCATCTAGTCCAACCCCCCTGCTCCAGCAGGAACACCTAGAGCACGTGGCACAGGGTCGCATGCACGTAAGTTTTGAAGATCTCCAAAGATGGAGACTCTAAACCTTTCTGGGCAGCCTGTTCCAGGGCTCTGTCACCCTCACAGTAAAGTTCTTCCTCATGTGTGTTTTAATTTGTACCCATTACCCCTTGTCCTGTCATTGGCCCCCACCAAAAAGAGTTTGACCCCATCTTCTTTACATTCTCCAAGCAGGTATTTATACATATTGCTCAGGTATTTATACGTATTGATAAGATCTCCCCTCAATCTTCTCCAGCCTAAACAGGCCCAGCTCGCTCAGTCTTTCCTCATAAGATAGATGCTTCAGTCCCTTAATCATCCTTGTCACCCTACACTGGACCCTTTCTAGAAGTTCCACATCCCTCTTGTACTGGAGAGCCCAGAACTGCAAGGCAACCACATGAAGGCCCTTGTCCTTCAATATACCTATTGAGACAATACCAAACTAACAAATTCAGTGTTGAATCCCAATTATCCAACCTTCTTCCCTCCACCCTGTCAAGTTCATTATCTGCTAAAGATATGATTTTGTGCCTATTCTCCAAACATGCAGGCCTCAGATATTTTCTTCTCATAAGTGTTTCAACCAAGGCTAGTACAAGAAGACTACCTCTCTGATGAGGACCTTTACCAGCAAAAAGTTTCTGACTAGCCTGGACATCATTACTGTTGGAGGCTTCGTGCAGGGGTGATTCCCAGATCCTGGAAGAATAAAAATTGCCTATCATAGCATTATGACAAATCAAATATTAAGAGGAAGCAAATTTTACTGCATGAGGAAAAAATAGAACTGAAAATGGGTTAGAGTTTTCTATTCTCAAGATAATAGACACCTTTGGAAAATGTTAAGACATTTAGATGAATGACCCACCTTTTAAAGATCAGATATTTTACAATACCAGAAGACACACAGTTCAGTTTTTAAATGACTAGAGAACTGATAAAAAATTCACAAATGAAATATAATTCTGACTCAGATGGTAACTTATGATTCCAGGAAAATTGTGCAATTTTACCGTACTTAAGTAGACTTTGTTACTGGTGTCAAATTACTTTCAATTCTTCTCCTGCTAGTCTTCATCTTTTTCCAGCAGGCTTCATCTGAGCTTCCATTAGGGAATTGCATGAATTTCATGCATTGTTCTGGATTTCCATTCCAGTTTCAGGCATGCCAGTCAATCTCATGTAGAGTAGATCATTCATTCTTGTCAAAGGACAAAATTTAGTAACACTCCTCACTTTCTAGCAGATGGAATTACCCTGGTGGAACACAACAATTTCTCCTTGACATCCATTCCTCTTCTCTAACCATGAAGTCTGGGTGGAAAAATAATCATAATTAAATATTCAAACATTGCATCTTGCTCCATCCCAGCATGAGAGTTTCAGCTGAAAACAATGCATAATGGTGCTCTTGGAAGTTTGAAAATAAAGACATCATTTTTAATAGAAATAAATTATTTTAAGAAAAAAAATTAAAAAAGAAAGTTGACTGCTTGCCAATTGTAATTATCTTTGATGTTGGGAGGCATAGAGGTGCCTTCTATAGGCACCCATTACATTCTGGCAGACCTTAGTCTGCCAAAATACAAAAAGGAAAAGGGCTCTTCTTCATCATCTTATTAATTTAAAGTTAAATAAGGTGATAGCCTAAGGAACTGTACTAGCAACATGCAGCATCATGCTTCATAAAGAGAATGAGAATTTGCTTTTAGTGCACTTAAGAAAATGAAAAGTTGAGACTAAAGTTGCAAGCAGACCTGCTGAAAATAAAAGGTTGCCATAACAGAGGATCTTGCTACAGATCTTACAGTGAAGTTATATGAGGTCAAAGAATTAAATTAGGAAAAGAGTAACATCTCTCTGCTGACTGTATCGGCAAGAAGTAATGTAAAACTAAAGATTTTGAACAAGATGAATGAATAGCAGGAGTGAAGTATGCTTGAACATTTCATGATGAACACTTGCCCAGAGTTAACCTGGAACTACCTAATATGTTAGGTAGTGCTATCAGCCCCTCAGCTTTATGAGCCACATAATATCTGCTTTATTACAAAGACAGACAGACTAGAATAGTTGCAATAGTCCATATATGGTTTTCAGTGGTTAACACAGACCTCAGAACCTCTTTCCACAGCTACTTAAAGCAGAATGAAACATTAATCACATGTGTGTAGCTGGATGCTAGTGTCAAGCTTTGATAACATTTACAAAACACTCATCATTTCCCCTAAATCAGCTGTGGGAAGTGGACCATGATGCTAATTAAGTATCCTAAATAATTCGGAAGAAATTTGCACCTCGATCTTGCAAGTTTATTTTGTATGTTTTGGCTTGGTTTCTGTGCACCACATGGACAAGGAGATTGTTTGGAAAGCATTACTGCTTCTCTCTACTCATGCATACTCCTATAACTCCAGTGATTAGGAATGGACAGCAATGCACTCAAGAAAGAGAGCAGAGCCTAGCTGTGCTCATCAGCAGTAACATGAAATAATATTTGGACAAGCAAATAGGTTGCATCCTTCCACAAATCAAGATAAGAGCTCTAAGCTGATATGTAGCTTGCAGTCTTGGTGCTGCAGAAGGCAGGGAAGACACGCAGTCACTGAAAAATAGTTATCTCACAATATACCATTTTAGGATTTATCTTCAACATGCAGTTGCCTAATGTAACTGTAGAAGGAACAGTGAGTTCACACATTGCCAGTAACACGTGACATTTATGAAATGTTTTAATGTTGCACACTTTAGCATCTTACTCATGAATATTCCTCAGGAAGAATGACCAAGCATTAAACAGCACCTATCTTGTCAGTCGGTAGTTCTAGAAAAAAACAAACAATTAACTAAACACATTGAATCTTAATATTTACAAAATACTTAGTAGACTGGAAATCTGCAGGGCCCCTCTCTGGGACATGTTTATCTTGGGAACAGATGACTATTCTCAATTGTAGTTCAACTGTTCAAAAGTAATTACATAATAAAGTAGCAAGGTCAGTCTAGGAAAAAAAAAAAGAGAACGGAAGTTGTAAGAGTGAGTCACCATATAGTAGATGCCCCAGAGAGCTTCTGGTCAGAGAAATAGCCAGAGAATTCTCCTATTCAAAAAACAGACAGGCAATAGATAAACCAAGAAGGAGGAGCCTTGGGTAGGCCATGAAACAGCTTGAGGCTGCTGGCTGAAAACCAAGGAAAAGAAATGGCCCAAGGAACGCTGGAGGTTACTCTACATCTAACAGAGAAGAATGAAAAATTGCAGAGAGAACAAAAGCTTTCCTTTTTAGCTAATGTCCCCTAGACCTAGCCAGACGATTTTCTGCTTTCTGCTTTGCCCCATCCCAGATAAGAAAATATGCAGGGAAGCCTGAAATACCAAAAATCTTAATCTGCAGCTACCCAAACCTTCCATAGAAAATCCACGCTGATACTGCCATCTGCAGAGTAGTTATATTACAGGTGATCAGTTTATGTGCTTGAGGTAATCACTCCATAGCCCTATAGAGTTATAATTGTGCAGAATGATCTCCCAGCATTCCACATGAATCTTCTCCATTTGTCTAATTATTCCCCATAGTTTCTTGCAGTATTTCAGGACACTCTAAGCAATTTCTGTTGCTTCATCTACATCCAAATAACATCTACATAGTTATCTTGCATTTTTAGCATTATTTTTTTTTGCTTATACCTATTTAATGAAAGCATATGTTTACATATGTAAATACATGCATAGCATGTTTTTAAAATAATATGTATATTAACACACTTGCATATATATGCATACCATATATCATCTTTGTACATATATACATAGATGTATGTATGCAAAGAGAGTATATAAATAATCCTAACATATGTCTTCTATTAAAAGGTATAAAAATAAATACTGCTAAAGGTTTGTGTGTGTGTTCCTGCATAAATCAGTTGATTTCCCGAACATGTATTTCCTGAAAATTTATTGGAAAGAACTAGGAAAAGAAAAACACTTTAGGGGAAAAGACCTTTCTACATATATCTCTAATTCAGATAGCTCTTCAGTTAACTGTCTTCTGCTAAATACCAAGATGTAGGGCTTTGTATACTAACTTTTCTACCTTCTCACAAATATAAGTTGTGTTTCCTTGCCCAGAGATCACTGACGGTAAAAACAAGTGAGCGAGTGCTTGTGCTACAAAAAAAAAAAGAGCATGGAAAGGAAATAGAAGTAAATATATTTATTATTCACAGTGCCTAAAATATGAATATGTTAAACCTAGAGCACAAATTCATACCCAAAGAACTGTAGACTCAGTAACAAACAGAGGACAAAACATGTCTGTTAAGTGCCATGAATGTTTTTGTAGGCTATCAAAAAGTACTTTCATTGGTCAAATAGCAATAAAATGACCACACTGTTAGAAGTACAAAACTAAAACTCACAACAGAACATGCTGTTTCTGCCATTGAGTTAGCTCAACCAAAGAAAACATTTTCCAGCCACAATACACCTGAGTTGGAAAGGAAACACTGTCCAGATAAAATATGCCCAGGATAGATCTTACTGAGTTGATTCAGATAGAATTTTCCTTTGTGGTCCTGACCTGTGGCCTGATTCAGGCGGCGGATTTTGAGACTTTAATGTTACCAGTGAGACTGCCCCTAAACTACCAGTGTCCTGCAAAAGGATAAGCCGGAGACTGCACTGAAAAGATTATGTAGGAGCCAGAAATAGGAATGTCTGTAGAAATATATTAAAGTATAGCCCCTTTTTCATGCCGTGTCTTCACATGGAAGAAAATCATGAGACAGTGATTAAAATGAGAACACTATCAGTAATGTTGCTTTTAATATAGCATTTGTTGATCAGTTTTGTAACACCCTAAAGAAAGCTGTATTTATCACAAAAGAAAGTAAATTGGGAAAATTTGAACTGTAAGTCATCATGCACATGAATTAACAATAGTTCCTACTAGAACCTTAGAAGTTTCCTACGAGAGCCCTAGAAGGACTGCTCACAAGTGACATTTGAAGAAACTTCTTCACTTTCAAACTTGAGAGACAACAGTATCCAGATTACAGCAGAATGGCTGAAATTTATGATCCTGAATAATTTTTTACACCCATATTATGCAGAGGGAAACATCAAAGTGTTCACATCAAAATGCTGTAATCCTCTATCTTCTAAATCACTCAGAGACAAAATATCTTACATGAAACTTCATCAGTGAGCAATGTGGTAGCTGAAATGGAATCAAAAAAATATTCATAATGGAGTAAAGAGCCAAATACAGTCTCACCTCCTACCGCTTCTAATTCGGGACTCCTTCACTTCCTTTTAACTCTTTTCTCCTTCACTCTATAACATTTTCATACCAATGCTTGCATCATTCAAATAGTCTTTACTCATATCAAAAATTTTAGAACTTACTCTAAAGTACATTGACAGACTCCAATGCATGCAGAGACCAGCAGCAAAGCAACTGGAGAGACCTTGTTCTTAGAGTTTCAAATATAAAAAATTAAATAAACATGAAACAATGAGAAGCTTTCATACTGGTATAATCTTCCAAGAGATTGTCAGAACCACATTGCTTGAGTCATCTTAATATCCTATAATGAATAATTATTCATTAGACTGGCATATTCATAATGAATTATTCATTATATTGGCAGCATTGACCAGTTACACACTTTTACCTGAATTTCCTGTGAACTTGCCAGTATGTTATCAGTCTATCAATCCATAAATCAGTCAATACTGTTCGGGAAGAATGAGAATAAGTCTAGTGAGGCATGAACTGCATTTAATTCCTGAAAAGTAGGCAGGGAGAGAGTTTCTCCCTCTCCTCTTCTGCCTCTTCTTCCATTGCCTGCAACCTCCCTACAGATTAACACTAGTATTTTGGAGCATGGAAGTACCATGCACAGTTCAGATCCAAAGGCTGAGAATGTATTAACTTCCCCTTGCACAGATAGGAGTGCCTAAGAAAACAGCCTTACCAATGAAATTAGGCCAGTCAAGGGAAATGGACGTCAGCCGTCAGCTCCTTACTGTCTGCCATTAAAGACCAGTGGACATTTCTCTAGCGTGTGGTTTGATAGGACGGAAGAAAGATGGCCTAAGACAGAGAGCATTGACTGATGTGACCACAAACATCCTTACTGAGCTATTTCTCCCTTTTCTTTGTAAATGTGTACGTCATTTTTATAATACTTGTTCATTCACATGGAGACAGGGAATTGGTTCTTTCTAAAAGACACCCACAAACCAGAGAAAACTAAAATAAATCAAAATGAAGAAAAAGGGGACTGTAAAAGGATCTTTACAAGGGTTTGCATTCTTTTGGGGTTTTAGGTGGATCAAAGGCTTTCAACACTTTTCCCAGGTAATAACATTTTAAAGTTAAACCTGTGAAAATTATCATGAAATTTGTCAGTATATTTTTCATTTCTTTGAAACTTTGTTATATTTTTAATCAAAATTAGGAAATAATTTTTTTAGTGAAATAATCATTTTATTTAGTGATTCTCAAGGTTGAGTTTTGTTAATTGGAAAAAATCCCATAAAACTGAGTTAGAGATAAATTAAAAAAAAAAACAGGAAGGATTGGAAAATTTAGTATAGTTTGAATTATAGAAATATGAGGGTGGAAAGGATCTTTACTCCTGCTCAAAAGAAGAAATAACCCCCAAAGAAAATCAGATTCCCCATACTCTTTGCACACCTGTTCCAGAGTTGAATTATCCTTGTCAGGGAGATAAATTTTTTTTATGTCCTTTTTGTGTTTTCTGTCAATCCTTCCCTCCCTTTCTATCAAAGCAATTAGATTTTCACCAGACTTTTCTCCTCCTTCTCTCCTCAATCTGGTTTCCAGCAATTATGGATTTCTACTTCTCAGTGGATCCAGATGGATCCTTCTGGAGTTAACATTAGTTAACATTGGTAAACTTACTACTTTCTTAATGAAAGCCAGTTCTTAATTTTTAGCCACCTTGTAAGTAGTGCATACGCATACATACTCTGACAGAGTCCTATTAAACAAGGATTTATGGTCATTTCATTAACATTTAAATTAAGGGATTTTGCATTTACCTAATCTTCACATTTTATTAACGATAGGCTTTAAAATGTCTTTTTAGATTGTTTAGCATCATGAACACCTTGTTGAGAGTGAAGAAAAGAGACCCTTTCTTCACATGTAGTTACATACATTTGGAAGATTTCACAAGACTTCACACATTTCCAATTCACATCAGAAGAATTCACATTTTATAGGCAGTGATAACTGCAGCCTGAAGGTATTTGTATTTTGAATTTGACTCAGTAACTTGAACCCTGCCAGACCAACTTTGCTTTCATTTAAACAGGCAGGGGATTTACTCCTTGCTGGTAATAAAGTTGCATCTTTTTAAACAACACTTCAACAGTGGTCTCAGAAGTAGTGCCACTTCATTCACTATCCATCATGAAAAAACTGACTCATGACATCCAGCTGGGACAAGTCTAGCAGCATCCTAGACGGATAGGTTTTTTGTTGGTAAGAACAATGCTCTGCAAAAACATAAACTTTTAACTGTGTCCAGAACACACAGCCAAGCATTTTGGATTTTGTCTGGATTTTGCAGCAGATTACACATATAAACCTTAAAATAATAATAATAGTATGGTGCTTTAATTTGGTTCCCCAAAGGATTGTTAGTAATACTGTGTCTTAATAATACTGTTCCTGGGCCAAAAAAAAAAAAAAAAAAGAAAACAACATGGAAAAATTAGCAAATCTGGGGCCTGACGGAAAAGGTAGCAGATGTGGATAGACGTATGTGATTGTATCCAGTTTGCAAAATCTTTATTTGAGAGTTTCACAGGAGGACATTTATTTTTTACAAAGTTTACATTTCTTTCTTCCCTCTGGACTGACTGTAAAGATTAAGGTTGCCCCCAAGTTGCCAAAGAGTCAGGAAACGCATCTAAGGCAATATACATGTGCAGACACAATACCTTATTGGCCTGAATGGGAAATCTCCCCTCTACACTTCCAAGAAATGCAGAGACAAATTTAAAAAAAAAATGCATTTTTTGCAATGTATGCAATTTAATAATAAAACATCTACCTAAACTGCTCATTGTTCTAAAAAGAATACTGCATTTTAGTATCTGTGCAGAGGGTCAAGAGTTAGATTTTGAGGTGAATTTTTAAAAGAAATAAATGTAATTAATTTGATTTGAAATAGGAACAATAATCTGATCTCTTTTATTTCTTAGAGTAAAATCTTCAAAGACTCTGCTAGTGTGACTCAGCACAAAACCCTCTATGTCAAATGAAAAGTCAAAGTAGTTCCTCTTTTTGTGGCTCTGTACTTGAAATTGTCTGTATTATCATTATAAAATCTCAAGACAGGTGTGTGATAAGAATCGAATGTAAGAAATCTATTCTACTAAATGACCATAAGGTAGCAGCAGAGATCTGAGTAGAAAAAAGAAAGGACATCATAGGAAATTCATGATTGCCTGTAAATATTTTTTTTGTTTTGTTTTTGATATGGAAGCCTTGCTCAGTACACGAGTACAAATAAGTTTGTAAAGAACTGCCAGCTTGCACATAGGGAACTCATATAACATATCTGAAAAATAATTTTTAATGGCATGTAAGTGGGAAACTATATTTACATGACGTGTATCCAGGTGGCATGTAGGAAAGGTTGCACTGTATTTGTAAACTTTCCTGCTGTGATGTTGAGTCCTTGACAGAGAAGCACACTGATTTTTGCAGTGACATTTTGATTAAAAGTATATGGTACACCCTGGACACTCTGAAACATTTGTCTATAGACTCTTCTACTGGCTTAAAATTGTTTCTAGAATTTTATCACATATATAATAGACTTGCACTGACTTAATAAAACTAACTCATAATCTCAATTTTTACTGTATTATGCAAAATTATGTTTAGAGGAGACATATATGAGGTTATCTCTATTAAATACAACTCATTTTAAATGAGTATTAGTTTTTAAACACACAGCTACAAACCCAAACTGAAGTGTCATCTTCAGCTAAACCATTTTTGTTGCATGTAAACCAGGCTTTAAGTATAAAATGTGCACAAGATTTCTATTGTCAATTTCATAGCCCTGGAAAGCAAGATAACTTTGCCAGAAAAGATTGATCTACCTAGGTAAAATCTTGATGCATATTACTTACTCTGGTCTGGAAATAAAATGCAGAGGAAAAATTTGGGCTGGATTCATTAAAAGATTTGGTCTTATAGATGAAGATATAAGTAGAACCCACGAGCACGTCTGGCATTATAAAACATATATATATGTTTTCTCCTGAACCTGGAAACTAGAAGCATCCACTATCCATAGGCACTCTACTTTATCTGAATTGTCAACAAGTACTGGAATTCCTGCAACACACGTCTCATAATACCACACTTCCAAGAAGACTGAGCAGTTTGTTGTCCAATACATCTCTAACCTCTCCTGGGATCCAAGCTGACTTGAAAGCTGTAACTACTAATTTTTTTGCTTTAGCAAATGCACTTTATTTGTTCTTGTTTTTCCACTCATCCATTATCATTTTATAGCATTCATATTTTTCCTCAGAGTAAAAGCTTGACTCATACTCTTATGTATTTCTCTGAAGCTTGTAGGTCTGAACACTAACATGACCTAACATGAACAGCTCCTGAAACTATCAACAGTAATTTAACAATTTATTAAGTAAATTAGGCAGCTATTATGACACCACCCAGTTATAAAACTATTCTTAACAGCATAACACTTGACTAACACCCACCTTTCACAGGTACTGAAAGGAAAATATTATGACAGAAGCTGAAAGCAAAATCATATGCATATATACACACGCACACTGACACTAAAAAACACACAATGTGAGTCACACATTGTGCCGGAGTCATTTAGATGCTTAACGATGGATAATATTTCTAGTATTTCTAGTGATGTTTTCCATAAGAAGGTTCCTTTCCCTGGTAAACACTATGAGGCCACCTAGACCACCATAAGGCTTTTGTGCTTTGAAGAATCAATAGTTTTTCTGGACCGCTGTTTCTAGATTGCCACTCCTCTCTCCTTAATAAGAAATCAGAGCTGTTTTCCATTTCTACATCTTTCAGGATTTTTTTCACATCTGTTCTCTCACACAGTGGACTTACTGAGTTCACGAAGAGAAACATAAACAATATGCTTGACTTTAACATTACTGGACCTATGTTATCTTTATCTCTAAGATTAATCCTTCAAAATACCTCAGCATCTGGCAGCACAGCTAAGGACTGTTGTCTTCTATTTATGCCTTAAAGTTTTGAAGAATCTAGTGTATGTAATAGAGTGGGTGAGTCCCCATGTTACGGAGTATTAGGGTTTCCTGTCCCATATATGGGAAGCATCTCTTTTTCCCATATATTCCCAGATCTCGAAGGGAAGGGCTCTGGAGCGGACGCTCGTACCGGAGCACTATGTCTAGAGGCGAACACCTGCGGCAAAAGCCGCCGAACGAGCAAGCGCAGAGGGCGAGGGACAGCCCCAGCGGCGACCCCCGTGCGGCCAGCGCTGAGCTCGGGCCCAGAGGCGGCTCCGACTCGGCGGGGGCGGAGCCGGCAGGGCAGGCGGGAATTCAAAAATTGCCCCCAGGGAGCGCGGTGCGTCAGGCAGGGCAGGCAAGGTGCAGGGAGTCTCCTCCCAGGTGTGGAAAGGAATTCTCTCCACAGACTCTTCCAGCAGCAGAAGATCAGTTGAAGCCATGGTCTCCACTCGGCAGAGAGCTCTCACCAGGAAGGCTGTGGTGACACAGACTGAACCACCACAGAAACATGGAGCAGTCCAGGTTTCTAGCTGTGGGGAATGTCTGAGCCTCTCTGTGTTACCAGGGAGTAGTGAAAATACTGTCTGCCTTAGATGTGAGCAGGTGGATGACCTGCTCAGCCTGGTGGTGGAACTAAAGGAGGAGGTGGAAAGGCTGAAGGCCATCAGGGAATGTGAAAGAGAAATAGACTGGTGGAGCTGCATTCTGCAGCCTTCCCAGGAAGGCCACCCAGAGAACCCCCCAGTTCAGTCTGTAAATCCAGTACCCTCTTGCCGTAGGGCAGGGGGAGCAGAATTAACAGTATTGAGGGATGCCCAGCAATGGAAACAGGTCCCTACGCGAGGTGGCAGGAGACCCACCTCCACGGCCCACCTCAACCCCTCCAGTGACCACATACAACAGGTACGAGGCCCTGGAACTTGCGGATCAGGTAGAGGAGGTCATGATCCAAGGCCCATCTAGGGGGCTGCCTACAGAGGGTCGGTCAGGTCCATACCCTGAGGCTGCTTCCCACTAAGGAGGAAAGAAGCACCTGGAAGAAATGGCAGGTGATTGTTGTGAGTGACTCCCTGCTGCAGGGCACGGAGGCACCGGTATGTAGACAGGACCCCCGCTATGATGCCATGGGCAAACTGAGGGATATCAAGTGTGACTTCAGAGCCCTAGGGATGGCTGTCAAAGGTATGGGAGCCCAGGTAGTGTTCTCCTCTATTCTACCAACAAGGGGAATGGATTCAAGCAGGAGAAGGCGGATATGGCAGATTAACAGCTGGCTGCACTGCTGGACTTGGCAGTAGGATTTTGGCTTCTGTGATGATGGGACTCTTTTACAACCATCAGCTAGTGAGGACTGATGGGAACCATCTAAGCAAGAGAGGTACACATCTCTTTCTTTGCTAAAAGGCTGGCCAACCTGGTTTGGAGGGCTTTAAACTAGATGAGAAGGGGTAAGGGAGTGTTGCACAGACACGACGAAAAGTACCACAAAGCCAAGGTCAGATGGGGTCCAGCGGGAGTATGGTAGTGAGGAAGTGAGGGTAGGAAATGGTTATAGAGAGTCCTCTTTCGCCCTTCCTGGGGAACCTGCAGGCTTGGTTACTTCCCTGAAATGCCTGTACACCAATGTGCAAAGCATGGGGAATAAGCAAGATGAACTGGAGATCTGTGTGTGGTCCCAGCGTCATGCTCTCATTGGAATCACAGAGACTTGATGGGATAGCTCACATGACTGGAGCGCTGCCATGGAAGGCTATGTGCTCTTTAGGAAGGATAGGCTGCGAAGGCGAGGTGGTGGAGTTACCCTTTATGTGAGAGAGCAACTGGAATGCATGGAGCGCAACCTGCGAGTGGATGATGAGCGAGTTGAGAGCTTGTGGTTGAGAGCTAAAGGGCAGGCTAATGCGGAAGACACTGTGGTGGGTGTCTGCTACAAGCCACCTGACCAGGACGAGGAAGTTGATGAGAACTTCTACAGGCAGATGGATATCACCTCACGGTCACAGGCCCTGGTTCTCAGGGGGGACTTCAACTTCCCTGACATCAACTGGAAGGACAACACAGCCAGGCACAAACAGTCCTGGAGGTTCCTGCAGAGTGTCAATGATAACTTTTTGATGCAGGTTGTGGAGGAACCAACGAGGAAAGGTGGGCTACTGGACCTCGTGCTAACAAACAGGGAGGGACTTGTAGGAGATGTGAGAGTCGGGGATAGCCTCGGCTGCAGTGACTATGAGTTGGTGGAGTTCAGGATCCGACGAGGAGGAGGCAGGGCTGTAAGTAGCCTTGGAACAATGGACTTCAGCAGGGCCAAGTTTAGCCTCTTCAGAGACCTCGGAAGAATCCCATGGGCTAGAGCTCTAGAAGGAAGGGGGGCCCAAGAGAGCTGGTTAGTTTTCAGTCATCACTTCCTCCACACCCAGCAACAGTGCATCCCTGTGCGTAGGAAGTCAGGCAGAGGGGGCAGGAGACCTGCGTGAATGAGCAAAGAGCTTGTGGCAATGCTCAGGCAGAAGAAGGCAGTATACAGAATGTGGAAAAAAGGACATGCCCCCTGGGAAAAATACAGGAGTGTAGTCAGGGAATGAGAGTTATGACAAGGAAAGCTAAGGCGCATTTGGAATGCAATCTGGCGAGGGATGTTAAGAACAACAAGAAAAACTTCAAATATATAAACAGCAGAAGGAAGACTAGGGGAAATGTGGCTCCGCTGGCGAACAGGATGGGAACCCTGGTTACGAATAACACAGAAAAAGCAGAGTTGCTGAATGCTTTCTTTGCTTCGGTGTTTACCAAGGGCAGCCCTGTAGAGTCCCAGGCCCTCGCGACAAGAGAAGAAGCCGGGAGAGAGGAAGACTTGGCCTGGATAGAGGAAGATTAGATCACCTAAGGAAACTCGATACCCACAAATCCATGGGCCCTGATGGGATGCACCCCAGAGTGCTGTGTGAGCTGGCAGATGTCGTAGCTAAGCTGCTGTCCATCATCTTTGAAAGATCCTGGAGAACGGGGAAAGTACCGGAGGCCTGGAAGAAGGCCAATGTCACACCAGTCTTCAAAAAAGGCAAGAAAGAGCATCCGGGCAACTACAGGCCAGTGAGCCTCACCTCCGTCCCTGGAAACGTGATGGAACGTCCCCCAGGGGTCAGTCCTTGGTCCAGTCCTGTTCAATTCATTCATCAATGACCTGGATGAAGGTACAGAGTGCTCCCTCAGCAAGTTTGCAGATGATATGAGGCTGGGAGGAGTAGCTGACACTCCAGGGGGCTGCACTGCCATCCAGAGGCACCTGGACAGACTGGACAACTGGGTAGTGGGAAACCTCATGAAATTCAACAAGGCCAAGTGCACAGTCCTGCACCTGGGGAGAAATAACCCCAGACACCAGTACAGGCTGGGGACCGACCTACTGGAGAGCAGCTCTGCAGAGAAGGACCTGAGCATCATGGTGGACAACAGGTTGACCATGAGACAGCAGTGTGCCCTCATGGCCAAGAAGGCCAATGGGATCCTGGGATGCATTAAGAGGAGCATCTCCAGCAGGTCGAGTGTGGGGATCATGCCCCTCTACTCAGCCCTGGTGAGGCCACATCAGGAGCACTGTGTCCAGTTCTGGACCCCACAGTACAAGAGGGATGTGGAGCTGCTGGAGAGAGTCCAGCGCAGGGCCACAAGGATGATCAGGGGTCTGGAACATCTGCCCTATGAGGACAGGCTGAGGGAGCTGGGCCTGTTCAGCCTGGAGAAGACTGAGAGGGGACCTGATCAGTATGTACAAGTACCTCAAGGGAGGCAGTGAGGAGGATGGGGCTGGCCACCAACAGAACAAGAGGAAACGGCCACAAACTGAAACATCGAAAGTTCCACAGGAACTTAAGGAAAGATTTCCTGACAGTGAGGGTGACAGAGCACTGAAACAGGCTGCCCAGAGAGGTTGTGGAGTCTCCTTCTCTGGAGATCTTCAAGACCCACTTGGATGCGGTCCTGTGCCAAGTGCTCTAGGTGGCCCTGCATGTGCAGGGGGCTTGGACTAGATGACCTCTAGAGGTCCCTTCCAACCTTAGGCATTCTATGATTCTATAATTAAACCAGGGAGCAATTTGTAGGAGGTTAACCTTCCGCTGCTCATTTCAACCATAGTCCCTACAAAAGAAGCAGATCAAGAACTCCCAGCCACAAATGGAATTTTCAAACCATATTTTAAACCTGATTCGCATGCTTTTGTGTTGTGTCAGTAGGAAAACACAAAATATAGACCAGGATTTCAATTTCATTTTTTCGAAATTCATAGAATTTCATTCTATTTCATGCAGCTCTTGTGCAAAGTAACAGATAGATTAAGGAAGTTCCATGGACTAAAATAATTCTCTGTATAGTATGAAGTTGACAACAATGACATAGATGGAGCAACATGTTAGAGTGCATTATGACATGTATTCCACAATAAATTCTACAATAGCTGCAGTATAACTCATTTTGTGTGAACGATACTAGTAAGATGTTGTATCACGAGAGAGGAAAACAGACAGAATCAGGACCAGAAATGAGCGAGATGATAACAGGTTAATTGTAGTTCATTTTGTCACATAACCTTACATGTGATTCTCAGGCAACTCTGCCTCCTTTTGCTTTCAGTCCATTATCCCAAACATCCGCAGTCCCTTCCCCGCTCCCTCTCTCTCACTTCTTGTCTTTGAAATGGAAAGAACTCCTGATCTTCAGCAATTATTCTGGATTGCCTTACCGCAGCCTTCCCAGTAATCCTCTGCATGCAGTAGAAGTTGCACAGTTTTGAAGAATGTACAGAAGTAATGAAAACCTATTTAGAAATATTTTAAGAGCCCTGGAGATTCACTGATGTGGAACAAATGCTGTTCTTTAAATTATGGTGCCCTCCCTTTCCTTCAGCATGGGAGCCGCAGCACTCTTAATGCCCTTGTCTTTTCCCAAATCTAATTACATCCTGGAAAAGATTGCAGGAATGAGTCATATGTTTTATCAAACGAAAAAAATCATGTATACATCTCTGGACAAAGCTCAGGAGACTCTGAGACAGATTTCTCCAAGCTGCCTATGCATAAAGAAAATACTTCAGATGAATGTCCTTTATTTTTTTGAGAAAACAGAATGAATAGTAAGAATTGGCAATGCACCTGTGGGTCTGTTGTCTGTAGCAGGAGTCCACCATTATTAGGTTGGCACTCATCTACTATTGTTGTTGCCGCTTCTTGGGGTCTTTAGGTGAAAGTTATGTGAACTAAAGCCTTGCCTCACCTTTCTAATGGCAACTCGGCTACTAATTTTACTCCACTGACTGCAGTCCAGTACTTCACCTGCTTATGCATAAACATCTCATGAAATCATGCCTTCTCCCCTCTACCTGAATCAATTCAATATTTGAATGGATCCTGAGAGCAAGGCCAAATAAACCATGGAATTCTTGTTTTCCTGTGTCTTAAATTATGATGTTTTACTAGTGTTGCTTTCATCTCTAAATCCACATGCTTCTTGCTTACAAAATGAGGAAGGAAAAAATGAAGTTATATTTTAAGCATCTATTTTTTAATCTCTGCAGCTTTAACTGAGATTGTAATATTAGGGGCAGAAACCCCTTCATCTCCAGTGGAGATACACAAGCCTATTGCCTGTTGATCTGTGGTCATATGGATGGCATATGAAGAGGCTGTGGTCTAAAGGGAGCATTCATATCCTATGGGGCTGTTAGAGAAGATTTTCCTTATTTTCATTTTGATGTAAGTTCTTCTTTTTCTTTTCCTTTGTCTTCTCTTCCCACATCATGAAACATGTTTATTAGAAGCTTGGAGGTCAGACAGATGGGAGAAAGACCAGCACTATGGATCTACTGTTCTCCTCATACAGTAGATTATTTTTCTCCTGCTGTCTCATGCCTCACCCACCACTTTTGAGGCCTTTTTCAAGATGGGTTTGAAAGGATAGGAGATCAATTGCCTAGTTAGACAGATTTCCTATATATATAATACGAAAATTCTGGACTAAAGTGATTTACCTTAAAATATTCAGGAACTTACTTTTAAATGAAAGTTCTTGGGAATCTCTCTGGACTGTTGACATTACTAATCTTACAGGAAATCAAAAAATGAGTTCATTAAAATATGTGAGCTGTTCAGATAATACGATGATAATGTCTAAATAACACCCAACAAGATGGGCATTTCTCTCTAGATTTTACAAAAGGATAAGATGAAAGTCATAAATTGAATTAAACATTAAGTCCATAAAAAGATCTTAGTGACATTTTGCGTTCTCAAATTTACATCTGAGCTAAGCAGATATTTTACATTTACATCAAAATGACCTTAAGAACTCGAAAACCTTTTGAAAATGAGAACAAGTCTGTTCTCCGCTGCAGCAGTCCCTTCATGAAACAGAGTCTTAAGCCCAATTTTAAATTACATTTTTATTAAATAAACAGGAGTTAAATGATTCCTGAAATGGAGGATATTCTTGTAACTTCTACCTGATATGAATACAAAAAACTTCCAACAATGAAAATGTTAGCTGCACTGTATCGCTGTGATGATGTAAAGAAGTATTATTCTGACTGTGAATTGACTTTAACTCCTTAATTCTTGTGAATTTGTTTGATTTACCATTTAAATAGAATTTCCTTTATTCATAAAATGGCCACTTTGCTGTTTCGTTAAGAGATATTATGAAAATATAAAAATGAGGAGGAGGCCATTAGTTACAGCTTTAACTGTCCTTTAACATGATCCAGCACTTTTGTGCAAATGGCAGAGATTGTCATTATTTTGGAGCAAAGTGACAAAATCATTTAATTTATCTTATTGAAGTCTGTCTTTCCCCAGCTGCTTGAACTACACGAGCAAGTCAGCTTCAGACAACCAGAATATTGAATAGGTTGAATCTATTCTGATACAGGGCAGAAAACTTGAAAATTAGACCTTGTAATATACATAAACCAAGAAGTCAGGCAGTCAATGAAGTAATAACATCATACACCACGAGCAAGATTTGCATCAGCCTTCTAATTACTTTAATGAAGAATGTTATGAACATGCAAACACAGATTTTTTTCTTCTATCATCTCTTTCCTTATATTTCTTTGTATGTCTCTGAATGATTGCTTCCTCTTTGGATAGTGATGTCATCTTTCTCATTCTAACATAAATGTTATTTTTTGCCCTTGGAATATTAAATTCCAAATCACATGAGGTCTTGACCTTTAATCATTGTTTTATCAAACTATACAAAGTGGACTAGTAAGATGTATGAAAATGAATAAATTCAGAACTTGTATAATTTAATCCAGAATTCAAATTATGAAATATCTTTAAAGCACAGAAACAACTATGTACAATAGTTACTTTCCTTGTACTCTGACACCTAACAGCACAACTCTAATGACTGATGAATTGAAAATCGAAGCATAAGTTTACAGAGCTAATAGCAACCTCCCTCTATTTTTTTTCTTGCATAAAAAGCTCTTATGAGCATCTTTTCTTGAATTAGAGAAAAGAGTTTAATTATACTTCTAGTATAGGCACTGTGGTCTAATTTACAGAGGAAAGGATCAGTGTTGGGCACTCAGAAGTATTTTTCCAAAAATTAGACATTATTGGGCTAAGAAATGTGTAACAAAGTGAATGCACATAATAATGCTCTAATATTTATGAATTTGGAGTGCATGAGAAATTCCTAGGCTTTAATAGGAACTCTGTGCTCAGCAATGTTGAATCGTTAAATGTGAGTTGCCCACTCACATGCCCTCATGTGTGTTGCTGGTAGGTGTTGCAAAAAAGGAGGAGAAGGAAGAGAGATCTTTAATCAGCGCTCACTGTTGATTTAATCTGTCATAAGCAAGAGATTACTAAACCTATGCTATGCTTTCCTCTTCTTTTTTTTTCATGAAATGATTTTAAACTATTTGCTTTCTTTTGCAAACCACTGCCTTAACTCCATTTTTTTCTCAAAAATATTTCTAGTTTGTCACAAGAACTGCAAAATGTACTAAAAACAATGAAACACTTCAAACAAAGTTTGAAAATTTGAAATGACCCCATTGGTCTTTATAATATGCTCACCATCATAATGCCAGGCATCCCCAGTCTCCAGGAAGGAACACGCAGATTGAAGCCAACTCAAGCTCATTGTTGTCTTCAAAATTCCTTTGGTAGTAGTTCAGGTTTTATGCTCTGTGTTGGGCTGAGTCACACGTACACTTCCTCAATGCTGCTCTGGCTCTCTCAGGGAAATATTCTCATTCTTTTCATAAACTTAGAAAGAGTTTACACCAGTTGATTGACTTGACAAATAAAACAAAAATCATCCTCTGGTCCCCTCTACGTTGTGGTAAAGTCCGTTCATTGTGTAACAGCTGTGGTTAATGAGCCAAATCCTACAATATTCCTGAAATTCATGGGACACCTTGCCTTTGAGCTTTCTCCCATTGTAGGGCTCATTGGTTAGTCACACTCTTTAAGCCATATTTTTTAGAGGCAGGTATCTTGGCCTACAGAGCTGGCGTAACTCAGCAGTTAACCTAATTGCAGAGCCCAACAGTCTGGCCTTCAGTATGTGTTAAGGATACACACTTCTATTAGATAAGTACAATTGATGAAACATAAATAATGAAAAATATTTATAACTGGGGAAAACAACAAAACTAAATTTATAAAAGAATATTTTTTCTAATAAATCATGATACCAACAAACAACAGCTTTAAGCAGTCCATAAACTAGTAAAAATAATGTAATTTGGAAGATGATCTCTACCTCGTAACAGTCCTCAGGGCTCCCTAACTGTAGAAGACCTCCAGGGATACATGAGAACAAGTTCATGAAGGCTGGCCTGACACAACTAACACCCTATTTCTTCTGACAATCACTGTCAACAGGAGAAAGGGAAGTAGAGCAACCATGTTTCTTCACCTTTGTTTTGTTATGTGCATTAATAATTAGTCTTTCATAGAGACAATATACATCCAAACTCCTTCACATGGATCCAATTATTGCATATTAACTCATGCACGGGATCGGTCTGTCGTGATCTAAACCATGGCAGTAAGTAACTACAGACAAATCTCAGTGAGGTTTTTAAGCAGTAATGGCAGTGACTTAGAAGCAGTACCGAATCTAGTGTTTTACAAGTCACTATCATGTGTAAGGGGCTGTTTGTCGCAAAACAGGTTTGTGAGAATGTGAACAGCTTTCAAATGATGCAGTTCATAACTCAGTATACTAGTTTTAAACTACTGTTCTTGCATGGCTATGATTTGAAACAGCTAGAAACTGTTTCACAGAGGCTTTTATTCCTCCAGTTACAGAAAAATAAAAAAAGAGTAGGACAGGCTGCTGGAATATGTAGTGGTCTAAATCCCAGGTGCATTTAGAGAGCTTGTGAGTTAGAGGCCTCAAATTTAGCCATTGTGATTATTAGAGAAGATGGAAAATATGGCCTGAATAAGTCCTAACAAATAGATATTAGCATCAATATTTAAATTCTAATATTATTATTAATATGATCACTGTTTGATGGCTCATTCAGGTTTGTAAAATACGTGGGCCTGCTGCTGTTGAATTACTGAATTTCTCTATCATCCTCTTCAAAACAATCTCTTCTTCATGTTTGAGCGAGACACACAAAGAGATTTTGTAAGCAGAATAGCCAAAGAATTGAGAGCTGCCTAAGAATCTTATGTCATTCTGGAAAATTTAAATTCAAATTCGAACAGGACATTGGATGTAATCTGTGACACTATGTTGCCTCTCAAGGCAGTCTAACACCATTAGAAAAAGAAAATAAAAAAACCCTTAAGTTTCACAAATGAAGTATATAGGCAACGCTAAGAATCCCTCCGGGATTTAGGTATTCTATAACCCAGTGTTGCGAGGATTTGGATAGGGACTGCATACATAACTTTTGGAGGAAATGCTTGAAATTAGGGTACCTCGTGAGTAGAAACATAAGATCGAGAGTATATAGCAGTCTTCAGTATTATTCTGCACCTATGCACATGTTTTGAAGGTCGCAGTGGCATTCAAGTATTTCACTGTAGCAGCTAAGTCATTTTGTGTATAGAGCCCTTAGATGCTCTGCCAAAGAAAAGGCCAAACTATTTATTACTTTCAGATTCCAAGAAACCATTATCTTCATATCATTTTCCTCATTATTTTGGATGTCTTTTTTTTTTCTTTTCTTCTCTAGTGGTACTTAGGACTTGATCTGACAAGAATAAAATGTCAATTAAATGCAATTAGACTGTAACTTTGATGTTACATGGGGAGGAGATCTTCCCAGCTGTATGAATAAAGCACAAAGGGTTTGGTTCCCATCATGATAGAGCACTACATTCTCCATTTCTCAGCATTTAAATGATTATATACTGCTACTTTTTAAAGTCTCTAGAAAAAAGATTTACATATTATGAGAATAATTCAAAGATATTCCTCAGCCACAAGTAAAAAAGGACCTGTACTTCTTCCTGATTATTTTCAATAAATTCAAGAAGTATTACAATAACACATGAAATTTTCACCCTGAAAAACCACCTATATCAGTGGGATATGAACTCATCATGGGCCCTGTTTCGGCTATTGTCTAAAATCTAATTACTAGGAATCCCACACTGCATTCCCGGTGAGTGTGTTTTCTGCACTCACGAGCATTTGGAAAAACATTCTTTTTTTTCAGGCATTTGGAAGTTATTTTCCACAAAATTTAATATTCTGATTTCAGCTCCTCATTTTCTAGTTTACCTATGCATGGTCAGCACAATGTTACATCTGTAGACAGTCTTATGTGATGTCTTTCCACAGTTGTTTTAATAGGTGTGAGTTCTAGTCCAAGGAATCTCTTTCTGCTCTGAGGAGGACTGCCTCTCCTCAGATGCTACTGTTTACAGTTCTCATTGACGGCATGTAAACTTTTAATTCGTCCGAGTTTTTTGGGGAATAAATAGATTAAATTTATTTATATCTTTAATGTATATGTGGATCCAAAACATTTTATCTCTCTACTCTGCTTTCTATTAAGCACTTCAACATAAGTAGCTGTTGTAATCAGTCAAGAGTAGGTTAGAATCTTATGAGTCTAAATGGTATAACAAAGGACTGTCTCTATCATGGTCTGAACACTAATGGCAAGCGCAATTTCCTCAATTTGTAACTATACTGAACTTGATTTTGTCTCTGAGCTGCTTGACATCTTTCTTCTCTACATCTCCAACAGGATGGATGCTCAGTCTATCACTAATTTCTACTTCTCCTATATTGCTTAACTCTCTAAGTTTTTACCCTTATATAGAGACCAGAGCACAGAGTTTCTGATTTCTGCTCAGATTTCACCAGCCCTCTCAGTTAGTCTTACAAATTTAATATTTTACAAACAGATGTTCAATGGTAGGAATATATTCTCGTGATCTTACGAAGTTCACTCTGGAATCGACTTAAAGCACCACTGATCATATGGGATGCTAGAAAAGCTGAGTTTCAGCTTCTGCAATCCATTATTGTGTACTAGTAGCATGACTGTAATTCAAATGTTCGTGCATCTGCTAGGTAAATAGAAAGAAAAATCCATTTGTGTGCTGAAGCAAGATGGAATGTGCACTCATCCACTAGTGTCCAGACAAAACTACACACACACATCTCTAAATTTTCCGTATTGTCCAGATTCAGAATAGCAGCCATAGAATTGGGAACTCCAACTTTCTTTCATTGGAGGGGAAAAGGAGAAAGAGAGAAGAAGGGTAATTTTAAAGTGGTTTATTTTGTTTATTTGTTTTAAATGAACAAAAAAGGAAAAAGGGGAAAATGTCATTAATAGTGGGCTGAAATGATTGCCTCATTTTACCTCTAAGGAGAGATACTGACTTGATCATCACATTCTGAAGGAACTTTGAAACTGTCTGTGGCTCCCTAGTATCACAGAAGAAGAACTGGTAGAAAAGCCTGGATGACAAATGCAATTATCTGTGATGATAACCTTCTAGCTAACTTTTGCAATATCACTAAATAAGAACTGTACCTAACAATTCTCAGTGTAACACAGTCAATTTCATCAGCACTTACCACATTTATGGACTGCATTAGGACTCAGAAGAATAAGAAAAATCATAGAATATTTTTATTGATAAACTTCCTTTAAAATGCCTTTGACAATGTTTCTGTATTCTGCACATTGAACTATCTACCATCTGACTTCTGCCCTTTTGTCAGCCTGTAGTGACCACAGCAAGAACAGTCAGAAGCAGGACACCCCTCTACTCCCATGTGACTTTGTAAAACTTGAAGAAATAGAAAAACACCAAAAAACAAAGCACTGCTAACAACCAGCTAACTAGGCAATATTAACAAAGACAGCTGAAGCAAAAAAAAGTCCTCCACAGAACTGCCAATTAATAATATGATGTAATTAAGTACTATCAAAATATATAGCATATATAAGCTCATAAAATGTGTATCAAAGTTGTACATATACAAAATCCAGATTTGATTTCTAGTCACAAAAGGTGTATAATATTTTATATGGAAAGGGTAGTGCAGGTACCTAATAGAGATTTTTGAATATAAAAAAAAAAATGTTTTCCTCTCTCTCTGGCACTCTTTGTCCTTCTGCTGGCTTTGGCAGTAGAATTCATAAAGCTAACGTTTTATGGGTGGAAAGAAACGAGCAATTGACTATAAGAACTTCTTTTATACTCCAGGATAGATTGACTGTAATCCATATAGGGCAATAGATATGACAACTAGCTAGAAAATTTTAATGGCGCACTAATCCTGTGTAATATATTCACTATTCATGTGTAATAATATAATATAATATAATATAATTATTATTATATAATATATATTATATTATTATTATAATATATTATGTGTAATAATATATTATTACACACATAATTATGTGTGTTTGTTGTGGATAAATAACCATAAGATTTAAATTACAGGTGAACATCATTCTATTTACCCCTTTGTTCCTGAGAAGGCATTCAAGGTAAATAGCACTAACAGCCAGATCAAGTCTGATCTCAGAGTTTGTGACCAAGCCCATATTCAGATACAGACATACTTCATACTCGTTCAGACATTTTGCATAGAAAACCAGTGAGAAATTGCGTAAGGGGACAGCAGACCTCACAGACCCAAGCATGCCCTTTTTCGGGATATAGATGTCAGACACAGTCCTTCCTTAGTTAAGTCTACTGTCAAATATAACATTTTGCCTTGCTCAGCACTAAGTAACAGTACAAGTATTTCATGGATGTTCCATCCTAGTTACCATATACAGTGAAGAACTATAAGGTAAACAGGGCAGTATACAATTAGCAAAAACATGCTCTACTTCAGCACATATCTTATCTGGCTTTCCAAGGGACAAGACATCTTTTAGCGCATCTTGGACAAAATAGATTCAATTAAGGTAATACATGAAAAGGTAGGTTGTAAGCTTTTGGCAGCAATAAAATACAACACTGTTTGATACTTTGCTTCTATTTTTATAATTTTCAGTATATCTGATTGACTCAGCATATTTTCATGGTTGTTATGGTGTATTGCCTGAATATAAGTGATAGCGAGTTTCTTTAGGGAACACCACAGCACTCTGGCTAAAGTAGCTGTTCAGAAAGAAAAGAAGAATATTGTTTGGAGACAGAACAGAGATTACCATCAGGGTGGCTTGACTTATGTCAACAACTTGTGTTTATTTATTTTGCTTGGCATCAGTTCCCCCAAATCCTTTAGTTAACTAAGTACCATTGCTATGAATGGCAGACTAAGGATGTGAGTCTTAGATACTTTTGGAAATCTGGCCCCAAAACTTTAAATCATTTCCATAGGCCCTGGGGAACAGAGGTCCCTCTTGTTATACAGGTCAATGGGAGAATTTGCATAAAGCCTGGCCTGCAGGCCAAAAGAGCAAAATCGCATCCGAGAACACACACACAAAAATCCCTTTATTTTCTCTGTGGCCTCCAATGTATTAACTCGGAATCTCTTTAAATTATAGCTCTATGGGAAAGGAAGAAACAAAGAAATTAAACAAAAGCTTATTCATCTTGCCTGAATTCTCCCTGAAACTTTGCTCAGGGAGAATGTTTTCTCCATGCCCATGCAGGGTAGTCAATAGTTCACAGCACAGCAGACTTTGTACAGAAGTGTAGATGGTGCCAAAGGAAGAACAAGAAGTTTGATTGAAAAATGGAAGGTTGACAACTCCATCATCAAGAGAACTGTGGAAGGTGGTGTGTCCTCTGTCTTAAGAGAGCAGTTCAGATAGGTTTAACAGAAACTTTTGAATGCACACCAAAGGTAACCTACACTAAAACGTAATACCTTCTGTGTGCACTGGGTCAGGGGGTCCCTATAGCCTTTCATGTGGCCCCCTGGGGCCTCCTTGTGCACTGGGCCAGGATGGCCCTACGGGCTTTCGTGCTATCTCCTTTGTCCTCTGCCGCGCGCTCGTATCACATCCGTTTCGCGCGGCTGCTGCGTGATCGTATCCTTCCGTTTCACGCGGGCGAGAATCTGAGACTCAAGACTACTAATTGCACTGCGCTCGGAGTTCACTCACTTGTTCGCTGCGGCGGTGAATCTGCCAGCTGCTGTTCTCTCTAAGTCTCAAGGTTGCCAGCTGCTGTTCTCCTCCAAGTTGTTCAAGTCTGGAAACCTGCCGAGCTGCTGTTCTCCTGAGCCGCGCTGTTATCTTGAGTCTCAGGGTCAGCCCGTCGGCCAAGGGGGAGGGTGCGGGGAAGAAATGCGACTGACTCAATTTGAGTAATAGAGCAAGACTTCATTTATTTTACTGCACATAAGCATTATATACTTTTACAATTGCTTCTAAAGCCACACGTTCTTACACTATTGGTTAACTATTTGTAAGCTACTTATACCCTACTATACCATTGGTTAACTATTTCTGTCCCCCTACTTATTCCCTGTATCACACCTGGTGTTTGCACAGTCTCAGCATTGTTTTCCCACCTAATCTTGGACTGTGCCGCAGTTTCTCATGAGACTGCTTCCCCACCTAATTTTGGATCATGCTGCAGTTTCTCATGAGACTGCTTCTCTCCCTAATCTTGGAGTGTGCTGCAGTTTCTCACGGGACAGAAGCCCCGCGGGCCTAACTTGTGCTAAGAGCCTACGTTACTTATGCTAAGGGCCTAAAATCCAAGGCCTTGGTTGTTCACACAGAATCCATGTCCCTGATCCTTGCACCATTCTGCAACAGTCCTCCATGCAAAATGGGCCAGGGTGGCTCTAAGGGCTTTTGTGCGGCCTTCCAGGACCTCTGTGCACACTGTGCCACAGGTCTCTATGGGCTTTCATGTGGCCTCCTGTGTCCTCCATGCGCACTGGACTAGGGTGGGACTACAGGCATTCGTGTAGCCTCCCAGGGCCTCCATGCACACTGGGCTGAGGGGGCCTTACGGGCTTTTGCGCAGCCTCCCAAGTTCTCCATGCACATAGGGTCGAACGGGCCCTACAGGCTTTTGTGCAGCCATTGGGGGCCTCTGTGTGAACTACATCAGGATGGCCCTACAGGCTTTTGTATGGCCTACCAGACCCTCCATGTGCATGGGGCCTTGGATGACCTATTGACTTTCATGCAGCCTCCCAGGACTTCCATTCGCACTGGGCTGGGGTGGCTCTAGGTGCTTTTGGGCAGTCTCCTGGGTGCTCCGTGTGCACTGCATTGTGGGTCTCTAGGGATTTTGTGTGACCTCCTGGGTTCTCCATGTGCACTGGGCCAGGTCGGGTCTACAGGCTTCTGTGTGGCCCCCTGAAACCTCTGTTCGCACTGGGCTGTGCCGGGGATATGGGCTTTCTTGAGGCCTCCCAGGGCCTCCATGTGCACTGGGCTGGAGGCGGGGGCTGTGGACTTTTGCGCAACCTCCCAGGGCCTCCGTGCACCCTGGGCCTGGGGAAACCTATGGGTTTCATGGGGCCTTCTGGAGTCTCCGTGTGCACTGGCCAGGGAGGCACTATGGGCTTTTGTGCGGCCTCCCAGGGCCTCCATGTGTACTGGGCCAGGGAGGCCCTAAGGGCTTTCACGCAACCTCCAGGGGCCTCTGTGCACATGGGGTAAGTGGGGCCCTACAGGCTTTTGTGCAGCCTCCTGGGGCCTCCGTGCACATAGGGTAAGGGGGGCACTACTGGATTTGGTGCAGCCTCCCGGGGCCTCCATGCTCACTAGACCTGGGGGGCCTTACAGGCTTTCATGAGGCCTCCCAGGGCCTCCGTACACACTAGACCGAAGGTAACCTATGGGCTTTCATATGGCCTCCATTCGCACTAGGCCAGGAAGTGCTACGAGCTTTCATGCGGCCTCCTGGGTCTTCCGTGCACACTGAGCTGGAAGGGCCCCACTGACTTTCTTGGGTTCCTCCAGGGCATCTGTGCGTTTTGGGCTAGGGGAGCCCTACGGGCTTCCATGTGGCTCACTGTGGCCTCCATGCACACAGCACCTTGGACGCCCTAATGGCTTACATTCGACATCCAGGGTCATCTGTGCGCATTGGGCCAGTAGGGCCCTCCGATCTTTTGTACGGCCTTCCAGGTCCTCAGTGTGCCCCCAGTACCCTAGTGGGCTTGGGGGGTAATCCAGGCTTTTGTGTAGCTTCCTGCAGCCACCTTGTGCACTGGGCCGCAGGTCCCTATGGGCTTTCATGCGGCTTTCCATGGCCACCATGTGAACTGGACCAGAGGAGGCCCAACAGGCTTTCATGCGACTTTTCCTGACGTCCATGAAACCGGGACCAGGGGGGTGCTATGGGCTTTAGTGTGGCCTCCCGAGGCTTACAAGCTGGGCCAGGGAGACCCTGTGCACTTTAGTGGGACCTCCTGGAACCTGTGTGAGCACTGTGCTGGGGGACCCTACGGACTTTTATGTGACCTCCCAGGGCCTCCGTGTGCAGTAGGCTGGAGGGGCCCTAAGGGCTATCATACGGCCTCCCAGGGCCCCCATGCACACTGGGCAAGGGGATCCCTAGGGGCTTTCGTGCGGCCTTCCTGGGCCTCTGGGCCCCCTGGACCAGGTGGGCCCTAAGGCCTTTCCTGTGACATCCCCTGGCCTCTGTCCACAGTGGCTTGGTGGGGGACCCATGATCTTTTTTGCGTTCTCATGGGGCCTCTGTGCGCACTGGCCTGGGGGGGCCCTACAGGTTTTTGTGCAGCCTCTCGGGGCCTCTGTGTGCACTGGGCCGGTGGGACCCCACAGGCTTTCGTGTGGCCTCTTGGGACGTCCATGCACACTGGGCCAGGGGAGCCCTACAGGCTTTCTTGCAGCCTCCTGGGGCCCCTGTGCGCACCAGGCGGGGGGAGCCCTATGGGCTTTTGTGCAGACTCCTGGGACCAGCGTGCGCACTGAGTCAGGTGACTTCACAAGCAAAGTCAGAAGTATTGGCCTCACTTTGCCCAATGAGACACAGAAGCTATGCTGACATCAGAGTCAGAGCCAGCAGCATTGCCTTCCTAATGTCCTAGTGACGTCAGGAAGAGAGCCAACAGCATTGACCTGACACTGCCCAATGAGGTACAGATGCCACAGTGACGTCACAAGCATAGCCAACAGCATTGGCTACACGCTGCTCAGGCACAGTGACATCCGAATCATAGCCCTAAGCCTTTGCCTCACGCTATTCAGTCAAGTACAGAGGCCATAGTGAGGTCACAAGTACAGCCTGCAGCATCAGCCTCTTGTGGCCCCAAGAGGAGCCCTGGTCATAATGCCATCACAAGCACAGCTGACACCATCCATCTCATGCTGCCCAACGACGCAAAAAGGCCATAGTGACATCAAAGGAACAGCTGGCAGCATCAGCCTGGTGCGGCCCAATGAGGTACAGAGGCTACAGTGACATCACAGCCAGCAGCATTGACCCCATGATGACCAATGAGGCACAGAGGCCATAGTGACATCACAAATAGAGCCAGCAGCATTGCCCTGAGGCTGCCCAATGAGGCACAGATGCAATAGTGATATCACAAGCACCACCAGCAGCATTGACTTTAATCCTTCCAATGAAGAACAGAGGAAAGAGTGGTGTTCCCAAGTACCGTCAGTATCATTGAATTCAAACTGCCCAATGAGACTGAGACGCCACAGTGAAGTCAAAAGCACAGCTGGTAATACCCGCGTCACATTACCCAATGAGGCACAGAGGCCATAGTAACTTCAGAAGCACAGCCGGCAGCATTGGTCTCAAACTTACCAGTGAGTAACAGAGGCCACAGTGACGTCACAAGCACAGCGAGTATCACTGTCTGGACACAAATCAGTGTAGTACAGAGGCCTGAGTGATAGCACAAGCACAGCCAGCAGACTTGGCCTCACACTGCTCAAGGAGGCTCAGAGGCCACAGTGACATCAGAATCATAGCCATAAGCTTTCGCTTCATGCTGTTCAGTTAGGCACAGATGCTGGAGGTACGTCATTAGCACAGCACACAGCGTTAGCCTCATGCTGCACAATAAGGCAGAGAAACTATAGTGAGGTTATGAGCACAGTCGGCAGGACTGGCTTCAAATTGGGCAATGAGGCACAAAGGCCACAGTGACGTCACAAGGAGAGCCCTAGCATCACCCTCTCTCTTCCCAGTGGGACACAGAAGCCAAAGTGACATGACAAGCACATTCAGCAGCATCAGCCTCACAGGGCGCAAAGAGGAACAGAGGCCATAGTTACATGACAAGAACAGTCAGCATAATGAGCCTAGCATTGCCCAGTGAAACATGTAGTCCACAGTGACGTCACAAGCACATTCTACAGGATTGGCCTGATGCTGATCAATGAGGTACAGAGGAAACCATGATTTTTCAAGCACCACCAGCAGCTTTGAATTCAATCTTCCCAAAGAGACACAGCGGAAACTGTAGTGTCCCAAGCACCATCAGGAGCATTGACTTCAAACTGCCCAATGAGGCACAGAGACCACAGTGACATCACCAGCACAGCCAGCAATATCCACCTCACGCTGCCCAGTGAGGCACAGCAGCCACATCACAAGCAGAGTCGGTAGCATTGGCCTCATGCTGACTAGTGAGACACAGATGCTATAACCAAGTAACAAGCACAGTTGGCACTGGTCTCAGGCTGCCCAATGAGACAAAGAGATCAGAGTGACATCAAGAAACAGTTGGCAGCATCAACCTGGCGCGGCACAGTGAGGTAGAGAGGCTGCAGTGACGTCACAATCCCAGACAGCAGCTTTGACCTCATGATGACCAATGAGACACTGAGTACACAGTGATGTCACTAGCACAGCCAGGTGCATCAGTTTCACATTGTCCAATGAGGAACAAAGGCCATAATGATGTCTGAAGCACAGCAGGCAGCACTGGCCTGAGGCTGTCCAAAGACGCATAGAGGTCACAGTGACGTCACAAGCAGAGCCAGCGGCATTGGCCAGACAGTGCCCAATGAGGCTCAGAGGTCATAGTGACTTTGAAAGCACAGCTAGTAGCATTGGCATCAAACTTAGCAGTGAGGAACCGAGGCCACACTGATGTTACAACCATAGCCGGCAGCACTGGTGGGACACGGGTCAATGTGGCACGGATGTCAGAGTGATATAACAAGCACAGACAGCAGCCTTGGCAGCACACTGCTCAAGGAGGCTTAGAGGGCATAGTGACATCAAAATCACAGTTGTCATCCATTCGCCTCACACTGTCCAGTCAGGCACAGAGGCCTGAGTTACGTTGCTATCACAGCACACAGTGTCAGCCTCAAAGTTCCCCTGAAAACTATCCTGCTACATGAGGATCAGTGCGGCCAAGTCAGATATGGCGATGCACTCTCTGAGCCCTTCCCAATAACCAATGGTGTGGAACATCTTCAGCATGATGCTCCAAAGGGCCATGGCAGTGCAGGGCAGACCTCAATGAAGAAAACAGCATTTACATCCAATATCATACCGCTGGAAGCCTATGCAACCTAAGGTGTCTGAAGTCCCACACTAAGACCCTAAATCACCTTGTCCACGAGGTGCTTTTTGCTGACAATGCCGCCCTCGTTGCTCATACAGAAACAGCACTGCAGTACTTAACATCCTGCTTTACAGAGGCTGCTGAGCTTTTGGGGATGGAATTCAGTTTGAAGAAGACAGAAGTTCTCTACCAACCTGCACCTCAGGAAGTCTTCCATCATCCTCACATCACCATAGGCAAATCAGAGCTTAAGTCAGTCCAAAAGTTCGACTATTTAGGAAGCATCATTTCCTTGGACAGTAAGATTGATAATGGGATAGACTACAGGTCAGCAAAGCCATACAGAGCTTTTGGAAAACATCATAAAAGAGTCTGGTGCAACCTGAAGAGAAGTACAAAGATTAGTGTCTATAGAGCCATTGTACTGTCTACTCTTTTATATGGGTCTGAATCATGAGTCATCTACCGCCACCACCTGCAGTTCCTCAAACGCTTCCATCAGCACTGCCTCCGCATAATCCTAAACATCCACTGGACTGATTATGTGACTAATGTGACTGTCCTTGAACAGGCAGGAGTCACGAGTATTGAGGCCCTGCTGCTGAGAACACAGCTGTGCTGGGCAGGGCACGTCTCCAGGATGAAAGCTCACCGCCTCCCTAAGATTGTGCTGTATGGTGCATTCACCACTGGCTGCCGCAAGAAAGGAGCCCCAAAGAGGAGGTACAAGGACTCCCTGAAACAATACCTCAGCTTTGGCCATATTGACTACCATCAATGGTCCACTCCAGCCTCGAATTGAGAGACATGGAGATGCATCATCTATAACGTTGCTTCCTTTGAGAACACAGGCAGAATCAGTCTTGAAGAGAAAAGACAACACAGAAAGAACTGTGCCTCGACAATACTGCGTAAGGAGACTTTCTGCTGTGCCTTTTGCAACCAGACTTGCCTTTCCCACATCGGTCATTTTAGCCATCAGTGTGCTTGCAGGATACGTGGGTAAAGCCCTTCCCCATATCTTCGTTCGCAAAGCCTAGCCATCATGATATCCACCGTCGTCATGACGATGTAGTTACACAGAACACCACTTGTGGGCAGGCTGAGTTCGGTGCCGGGACAGCTCATCCAGAAGGGGGAGCTGCGGCCCGCACCAGGATCCCGCCGAGCAGCGCGATCGGCACCGGCCCGCGCCGCCCCGTCATGGCGCCAGCGGGTCGCGCCGAGCCGAGCGAGCCGAGGCGGCCGCGGAGCTGCCGTCACCGGCCCCCACCGCCGGCCACGTCTGCCCTATCCTGTAGTATCAGCTCGACTTTATCTCACGTTGGCGAGTTGTACACTGTATGAGTATTTAGATGCGG